>ML977312.1:0-155918 GCA_010015825.1 Lophiotrema nucula | reverse complement strand
TACAAAGAGTCAACCATAACTTACTCGAACCGGGGTCGCGGGAAAAATGTCAGCAAGGATCAAAATCCCGAGTGCTAACCACTACACTACAAAACCTTTTTGAATGAATTATCGAATTTTAAAAATAACATAGTAAATATCTAATATCATTGGAGCTGCGAAAGCAGGAGCTGATTCGAGCTATCCTTCGCAGCTGGTAAGTAGATCCAAAAGCAATGCGTCATAGACTCGATACGTGGAGCATTGTCGGACCAAGGGCGAGCCGGTTGGGTTTTTTAGACAGTTCTATTTATAGAACACCGACTCGAACCGTCCCGACCATCATTTTCCAAACGAGCAGACAAAGCTTAGTGAGTTGATGTTGAGGAGCTTTCATCCTTCAACACTTATCAAGCCAAGCCTTTTAAAATTTTATAAGGACAAATGACCAGATGAGTGTGTTGTATAGGACACTTTGGAGAGATTTCCCAAGTGTTGAAGTGCTTCCGAAGTGTTATACGAGGCTCGACATGTGGAGGTAAAACTTAGAGCGAGCAATCGAGAGACCAGATGGGTAAAGACAAGAACATTGACCGAGTTATACTACATAGGAAATCTCTGTGAACGTCCTCGAGGACGCGGGCTTCGCTATGGCGACCCACGCTCCCTTTCTCCGAAAACGGTTCCAGCACATCACCTTTCTAGTACCGGAGCTACGATACAGCAAGAAGTCAGAGCCTTCGAAAATCGTCTATTAAGAGCGCATAGAGAAGCGGATCTTCGAATACGGTCTCGACACTAAGAAGTCGAGAAATGCGACATCCAGCAATATGTCGGAGCAACAATCTAGATCTATTATCTAAGACTGTGATCAGCTTGAACCCTTTTCTATATTAAAAAACTGGATAGCTTCCATATTTTACTTTCTCCTGTCGATTCGGATGCCTTCCATCTTCAGGAACGAAAGAGAGTCTCGTCTTGATGTACTCTTTTCTCACGTTTTCAATCACCCCCATTTATACTACTCTCCAGTAGAACCATAAAGCTCTTTCCTTCGACACTGTACCCCCCACAAACCGTCCTCCTGAATCCGAAATCGCCATGAAGTAGTACACGTCGTTGCCGTCATGCTCGCACAAAGCCCAATCGTACCCCACAAAAGAACTCCTCCAATCCAGTTCTCGGGGATTCCCTCACAATAGCTTCAAACTCCTGCTGTGTAGCGGACAGGCGGTGCAGATATCAAAGCAAATTGCCGTCCGGAGTACTCTAATCTTTGGACACCATATGGGCGGGATGTTGTTTAAAAGATTGCAGCGCTTTAGCAATCGTAACACGATATCTGTACCCCTCATCTGCGAGTCACTGCAACCCAATCTGGTTTGAAAAGCGATTGAAATCTGGCTACGTCCTCCTAGATCAATTAACGAATAGCATCATCCCGAACAATTGATTGCATAAGGAGGTCGCCGAGGGGGGTCATTAAGCATGTATGAGAAAGCAAGGATGAGCTGATCGTATTGTACCGCAGTATGCTTCTGCCTTAGGTAGTTGCCTCTTATGAGGAAGGCATACTCTACAACTTCGATGCGTGAGTTTCTGCCAGACATATGTACAAAGTCTTGTTAAGTTGGACGTGAATAACAGAGGTAGTGTTCTGAATTATGACCTGGGCATGCAACATTTGCTGTCACGGTTTTCCGCGAGAGGCCGGCCAGGACGCTCATCTTATGCATAATCAGCGCAGATCATCAAGAGATATTGCGCTCAAAGTAAGAATCTCTACATGCTTCATGATCAACATAACTCTCCCTGCACCGACGAGGTTTAAACGTACTACTCCCCCAGAGTATCACCCTATAGGAGTGCTTCGTCTACTAAACACTACATAGGTAGCATCTCGTTCGAAGGATCACAGCGCTTCAAGCTTTATAATAAGACCGTTGTGGGCAGACCAGATAGGCCAATAACAATAAGGTGTTGTGCTCGTTATCCATCATTGTTGCCGGCCGTGGATTTTATTTTCCTGTGCGAGAACACCCCATATCGACATTGAAAATGAGGCCATTAGGAACTTTAGAAGCCGTATACAGTTGCTTACCTTCTCTTCCGTTTTCTATAACTCATCATCTCTGCAAAACATGCATGTTGACATCAGTTGATGCTGGTAATTTGTGCTTGTGGTATTTGACGTCGCCTTGATGGTATTACTACAACCTTGAAGTCGTCATCTGGAGCACGCTCCAGGCATATGCTACCTCTTCAGCCTAGGAGAAATTTCTTGCGCTCGAACTGCTGTTGCGAGTACCACTCAAAGGGTACCTTAATGATCCCAACGCGCTCGCCCCAGTCTGCCTTGTTCTTAGGCTCCGTGATAACGAGTAAATGTATTTCACACAGAGAGACGCCATGTCCATCGTCTCCACTTGTTCCTGGCGTCCAAACACTCCCTGCTTTATGTTTCTCACCGAGCTTGACTCCCAGTAGCCGACCAGTAGACATTTTGTGTATGGTATTCGACATCCTCAACTGCGAGACGTGAAGACGAGAGTGGCGTGGCCGCATTGACTTCCTCTCATCCCACAAAAAATGCGCGACGTTATCGATACACTCAAACTTTAGAACTAAGCAGTCAGCTGCGATTTCCATTAAATATAAGGGTAGGGTAGACAGCTTTATGAAAGAGTAGTCAGTAAATAACTGCGCCCATGTTTCAACCTGCGCTCGGGTAGCTTCGACTTCAGCTGACAGAAATCTAAAAGATGTGCTCCAAGCTGCCCTTTTCTTCATTCCATTGGTACACGGGCAAAGTGGTGGATGTCGCTTGATCCGATCATCGACGGCGTAATAACCGGTGATATCATTCCAATCATCGACTTCGATCCAGCAAATTGCCCCTTCCCAGCCAGCCCATGACCAAGATGGGAATCCGGACCTACGGCGCGGAAGTTTGTGAATATCTGTAAAGGTCCAACTGAGTCCAAAACCCAGTGTTTGATCTAGTTCCGATTTGAAGGAGACAACCTATAAAGGTAGGTGGGAATTAGCTGAAGACTCTTGAACAGAGGTCAGGAATGAGAACTATACTGGCCGAGATAGAGGCTGCGTGAAAGCAAATACACTAGATAGCGCTCGAGCTCGATTTGGTGCTGTAGTGTGCAAAGCAGTAAGTGACGTGTACGTACTCTGTGTGGAATGCCCCAGACACTACTAATTCTCGAATCTTCGCGATCCAAGCTATCGAGAACGGCTTGGATTGCATTTATGGAGTCGGAGTCGTATGTGAGGTTTCTTTTCGTATATTGGATCACATGATGCTGAAATAGATGAAGCCATGTTGTGTATGTGAACCTTGAGGAGGGTGACACTACTTCCGATGTTCCGTCTATTTTAAACGAAATTCGTTTTTCGATCGACCGTAGGTCGAGTTGAAGATGTCGTCCTCCTGAATATGCTTTTGTTTTCCACTGCAGCGGCACAGAGAGGGATTCGATGTGCACTTGATCTTTGGCTTCTAAGAAGACCTGGTGTTCGGTAAAGACGATGGAACGTTGAGAGAATATTCGCTCTTGATAGGTCCAAGCTCTGGTGCTATACTTTGACGTTTCTAACTCATACAGCGCGTCGATCCTTAGACCGACCAAACTATAATCGTCCATACTTAAAACAGGCTGACTGATACGATCTCGAGATATTCCCGGCAGTCCTTGGAATGCGTCGTCTCCAGTAGCGATTAGTGTCAAGCGAGCTGTCTTGTAGATCGCGTCCATGCGAGCGATTTGTGCGTGGCGAGTCTCTTGATTCCTGCTTATACAGTAGAGATCTACCCAGAGATAACGGAGGCCGAGGTGCTTCGTGACTGTGATTGCATCCTCTATTGTCTGCGGGCATTTCTCTGGTAATGCAAGCTGGCTGTGGGTATCGCCAATGCGATCTGGGTTGCCTTTAATGTTTCCCCAAACGTAGCTCAGGGCTACGAAGTCTTGTTCCCAGTGTGGCTGTACAACAATTGATCGCGAGTGGACCTCAATGAGATGCAGCGGAAGTTTCTCCGGCGTGAGCGAATCTGGGTTCAGCTCTTCTATGAATCCATCGTCACTCAGATTCGACCACCTCCGCAACATGTCATAGTCAATAGTTCTAACGCCAATCCGTCGTGCCTTGGTGCCAATAGTAGAAGATGCGACGAAGCCGGTATTTCTCGAGAGGCGCACAGCACCATGGGCATCAAGTCCTTGACTTAGGTTTTCCGGGACAACTCCGAGGACAAGTAAGTCGTCGTAAAGGTTGTACATGTTGCCGTCAGGCAACAAGTGTCGTAGTGAGAACGCGTAAAGGAGGTAACAGCCCGCCGGATCATCGCCCCACCTCATGCTGTAGAGAAATCGACATGCATCGCATTTATTGAACGACTTGATATGATTGATGTAGGCGACGAAATGACGATCAAGGTAATCTCTGTTGCTTCTGCCTTTGCCCTTGCTGTAAAATGGCGCACTCCAGTCTTGCAGAAGGGCATGCCGACATCGTGAGCACGTCTGAGCCATCTCTGATTTCGTTGTGGATCATCATTGTTCAGCCATCGTCATCGTTGATAGATAGTGTGGAAGGTCGAGAGTGTCGCTGCTGGTTTCGACGAGGCAGCCAGATGAGTGAGGCTATGCATTAGCTTCTTCTCGTATCAGACCACTTACGAATCTCAGCCTTGCATCTCACTTTTGAGCCATGTAAATAGCTTCAACCCACGACGCAATTAGCAAACGCAGAATATGTTGGCTTTCTAAACGTTACTGACTATCGCCGAATGAGCCTCGGACACCGTGGTCAAGCTGGTCGCAGTTCGAGATATCTATCACCCACTAGATAGCTCTCTATAGCAAGCATTGGAGGGTCACGATGTATGAGCCTCAATGTATTTACCAAAGCGACGTACTGTCGCTCATATAGAGCCAATGTATAACCGATGATGCCAAACCTGTTCACTAATTCCCTGGCTTGGTTCGAGACACGCAGAGCTTACCTGGAGAGTTCAGTCAAGCCGCCGAGTCAATCAGGGCATTAACGGGTTGGTGATTATTTTTTGAGGCAGCGAGTAGACGTGCCTGCAAATACCTCTGTACAGAAAGGCGAAACATGGTGCCGTAGATTCTCGCGCAGCAGCAGAACTTTTAGACCCATTTTTCGGTGTCTCGAATTCAACCAACCACTATAATTTGCTTCTTAAACTAGGTATTGAAGTTCTGCTCCCGCGCGGATTCCTACGGTAAGAGGAACAGCGGTTACTCGTGGACGGTGACATGCTTGTGATCAAGTATAAACTTGGGAGAAACAGAAGACACACGTGGGATAGCTGATTGGCCGAAGCAACATGCAAACGTAAAAGAACGCTAGAAACGACTCTGTGTGCCGAAAATGAGATTACTTTTGCTGTAAGAGGAAGCTGCAAAGTACGAACAGCCCCCGCAAGATGTCACCCAGTGTCCGCTTGCCGCGAAATCGACATACTATGATGTTGTTCGCGCGAGTCGATGCTAGCCAGATGATTCCGGAGATTTTTCGGCCCGTTGCCACTCGTTCGCCAATACCAGATTGTCAATGGAAATGAAAAGCGGAGAACCTGGCCGAGTCGGCAACTGAGAGATCTGAAACTTAGGCCGCTGTTTTATAGGGGGTTGTGATAGTGATCGACCGTTGACTGGAGCCGAACCAAGATGAAAACCTGATATCGACGGGTCGAAGCATGCGCTATGCAGGTATTATGGCGGTGAATGGCGTGATATCCTGGCAGGTGAATGCTGGATGACATAATGTTGGCAGAGCATGCCCTGAAACCTCAGCATGCAAGCGTCTAGACCACCGCGTCTTTGACAACCATTATACGGCCCCGATATCCTTCGTAGCCTGCGCGCTTCATGCATCTGTCTTCAGCCTCTTTTCGAACTCTTCCTCGTCTTCGAGATCTTCCGCCGAATCAATCTCTATTATCTTTCCAACTTCTGCTGTGTTTCGCATCAGTTCCTTGGCTGCCGCATATGTCATTCGTAGCTCGCTCCTGCATGAGACGGGAAGGTAGTATAGCATCACGTATGGCACTGATAGTCGTCCGGAGTCCTAGGGTATTGTCAGAGCTGGTCACCACCAAGTCAATCTGGGATAACACACGAGGGTAAGAGGATAGCTGAGGAGCACGAAAGCCGGCTTGTTGTCGGGCAGCTCGTCGGCAACATCTGCCAGCTTCGAGTATACCTCATCGCCTGCCTGGTGTATTTCGAGGGTCTTCGCATCGATCGTGTCTGGCTCGTATAGGTATCAGCTCTCCGCGGTGCTTCAGCGGCGCTGGGAACATGCATAGCCGGAACAGCGAACGTTGCAGGCTTTGCATTGAAGGCACAAGATCAAGCATGCGTACAAATGACGGCCTGTGGCTTCTGAGCTCTGGAAGTCCCTAGGCGGAACTTGCGCAGCTTGTCCTTAGTCTCTTGTGAAAAGGTGTAGAGCCTAGCTTCGGAGGACTGTCGAGCACACATTAGCTCCCAGGACACGCGGTAGAGAGTTTCGGCGTCCTTACCATGTTGGAGATAACCGGGCACGCAGCGGCAGTTAAAGTTTGAGGTGTTTCGAAGGGAGGACGAGGGATAGGGCTGATCAAGGTGGGATAGGCTCGTGATGGATCCCTGAATCGTCGCGTGCTGCGGGGCGCGCTTCCAAGGTTCCGAAACGACGCCTTGACTCGCCGAACGACCTCGATCGCGGGTCCGTTTCTAGAAACACATCTTCGCTGCAACTAGCTACTCAGCGACCTGCACGATAGTTCGCCTGAAACTCTGATGCTCAGCAGACTCAATCAGGTTGTCAGGCATCTCTCGCGACCGCTCCCGAACTTTGCGCACTCTTCCGCCGCGAGCTCGAGGTCCTCGTCTATCACGTCATCAGTCATGGCGGGCGCATCGTCAACACAGCAAAAGGGCCTCATCCACACGGCAGCATGCTTGATTATTGGAGACGAGGTCCTGGGAGGCAAGGTACGCAGCTGGACTCCAGCTTCAGTTTACGGGAAGCTAATAAGCTACTCAAGACAGTCGATACGAATTCGGTAAGACAATCAATCCCATTGCAACTCTGCCGACTCAGCTTACATCCAGTAGGCATACTTTGCCAAGTTTTGTTTCTCCCTGGGGATCAACTTAAGGCGAATAGAAGTCATAGCCGACGACGAAGATGAGATCGTCGAGGCTACACGCAGAATGTCGAAAAATTACGACTTTGTCGTTACCTCCGGGGGGATTGGTCCTACGTGAGCCCAGCGTCGTGCTGTACCCTATTGGCATTGGTCCTTACACAACATTGCAGCCACGACGATATCACGTACCAGTCTATCGCCAAAGCGTTCGGGCTACCACTGAAGCTGCACGATGGGGCCTTCGAACGGATGAAGCGGTTATCTAAACCGCACAAGTCGCAACCGAACTTTTCGTGGGACACACCTTCAGCTGCACTCACTGCCAAGAAGCGCATGATTGAATTGCCACTAGACGATTCTCTGCCATACGAAGACCAAGTGATCTTCGTTAGCGACGACTTATGGGTGCCTGTAAGCTGTGTCAATGGCAATATCCATATACTGCCAGGTGTGCCCCGCCTATTCCAAAGCATGTTGGACGGCTTGAAGCCTGGCCTGCTGCCCAGATTGACCGACCCAGAGGGTAAAGGCACGCACAGAGTTTTGTTCTCTACTCCCATGGCTGAAAGTGCTATTGCAGAGTATCTAACGGAACTGGCTGCTAAGGCAGGGCCAAAGGGCATCAAGGTAGGAAGCTACCCAAGATGGGGCAAGGAGCACAACACAGTCACTCTCGTCGGTAGAGATCTGCACTACATGGAGTCTTTGGTGCCAGAGGTGGAACAGGCGGTCCAGGGGAAACGGGTGTCGGTTGAAGGGGAGGACGATTCAGACAATCCTGATCCAGGCGCAGGCAAACTTGCATCGGGGTGACTGGATCGCCGTGTCTGGGCACTCGCAATATTCTCGTTCTTCAACTGTAAATATAGAGCGCCTTGTATAGGAGGTATCAGATGTTGTCGAAATAGAATTGGGGGAACGCTGGACAGAGCTTATAATAGACGTCAGCGTGCTGCTAAGGCTGCTTCTCGAAAAAGTATAGAAGCTCTGCCGCCTCGCCAGATTAAGCGCGGCGGGCCCGTATCAGCCAGGGGTGGTCAGGCACGATAACACTGTGATAGAGCGATAATGCGGGCGTGGTTGTTTATCCAATTCCGACCTGTCAACGCCGGCCTCTCGTGGGAGCAGTACTGAGTACCGTACTGAGGCTTCGCGTGCACCCTCGTGGCTCTGCCCGCCCAGTGGGCGACAGCGCTGCGGAGGCCGTTCTACAGACACCCGCAGAACCCCGCTCGTGAGACGCTGCGAGAAGTCCCGGCCAGCTGCCGTGTGGTATCCGCGCCGGCGCTTTCGCGCCCGCAGAGGAGCCCAGTCATGTGAATGTGGGCTGGGCGAAAAGCGCAGAAAAGAAACCACGTCGCCGTGGGCGCGAGCATGTCGCGATGCAGCCCGTCGCACACCGGCTGGGCGCAATACGCAGCTCGGCGGCCATCACCAGGCGGGCTCAGGCAGGGCCCGCGAACTGCGCCGTTGCTGCACTGCAAACCGTGCCACTTTGCCTTGCGCGCCGGGAGTGCGCCGCGCTGCTGCAGAGGCCTCCTGGGATACAGCACATACGCACGCAGATGGGAGCTCGGAGGCTGGATGCATGCCCATGCCCATGATGCTCGCCCTGGCGGGCGCCGCTTTAACCGCTCGAGGGGGAGGGGGGTTACGGGCGTTTCTTCTGCGTCGACGGCCTCGGGCAGCGCTGATCGCGCAGGCGAGCGCAGGCGAGCGCAAGACGAGAGAGCATGGCATGGCCGCGGCGTGACTGGACGCGAAAGGGGTGTGCGAGAGTGCGAGACGTGTTGATCGTGGGGAGTGCTGTGGGCTTCTGTTCGTGCTGAGGCCGCCTGCTGCACAGCGCTAAGTGGTGCCGAATCAGAGGCAACAAGCTACCTGGGCCTACTCGTTTTGTTGCCAGCCGAACGTGAATCTGCTCCGTCCTCTGCAGACATCCAACACCGTTAATTCTCCCATCTCTGCTCGCTGGACCCCATTCCCTCGGCGACCCAATTGCTCCTTCACGCCCCGATCGACTACGATCCCCTCACTCGGGAGCGCTCCCTTGGTTGACGTCCTCCGTGATAGCACTGGCTCCGCTCGTTTCCCGCCTCCTCATTTGACCGCAGCAGAGCTCGGCTTCCCTGGCTACCAAGCGCCAGACGACGTCCGTATCGCATCCCCCTTCGGCCCTTCTCCCGGCTGGTAGACCGCACACACAATGGCTTCAAAGGTGCGTCGTGCTGTATCGAGCTGCTGCTCCCGTGCTGACCTGCGCCGCGCAGTTCCTCCGAGAGTACAAGCTGGTGGTAGTGGGCGGCGGTGGTGTGGGAAAGTCGTGCTTGACCATCCAGCTCATCCAGAGCCACTTCGTAGACGAGTATGACCCGACCATCGAGGGTGAGTCGCAGCTTCCTGCTGGAACACGCATCGGGACACTAGAGTAACACGGCTCCCGCAGATTCGTACCGCAAGCAGTGTGTCATCGACGACGAGGTAGCGCTGCTCGACGTGCTCGACACCGCCGGCCAGGAGGAGTACTCGGCGATGCGAGAGCAGTACATGCGGACGGGCGAGGGCTTCCTGCTCGTCTACTCGATAACCGACAGGCAGAGCTTCGAGGAGATCATGACATTCGAGCAGCAGATTCTGCGGGTCAAGGACAAGGACTACTTCCCCATGATCGTGGTCGGCAACAAGTGCGATCTCGACGGCGAGAGGCAAGTCTCAACACAGGGTATGTCATGCCACACCATGTCTCTCGCTACGTAGACATGCTAACCACTTTGGCTGCAGAGGGCCAGAATCTGGCGCGACAGTTCGGATGCAAGTTCATCGAGACGTCGGCTAAGTCACGCATTAATGTCGATAACGCATTCTACGACATCGTCCGAGAAATCCGCAGATACAACAAGGAGATGTCATCATACACCGGCGCACCCTCAGGTGGCGCACCCAACGGCATGTCGAAGATGGGCGTCGAGGACGATCACGAGAAGAAGAGCTGCTGCGGGTGCGTGGTCATGTAGGAGCTTGGGAACGAAGTTGCGCATGGTAGTTGGAAGAGGAAGATACCTGTCATTGTTCGGTGCCACCATCACATCATCTCGGAAGTCGCATGTTGAGGTTTCCCAGGACCCAGAGGAAGCCATTCGATACCTTTAGCACGTACTGTCAGTTTAACTTCTCTTCGATGTCCGCTGCGACCGTCATTCCCTTCTCGCCTGTTTGGGTTCTATTCTTCGGTGCTCGGTGTTGATCGCAAATTTCCTTGGGCGCGTCCATCCGAGCATCATGCTCTGCATCCTCTATCTACAGGAATCGATTTTCCTTTGTCTGGCGGCGCCCCCGCCTCTCTAGACTTATTTCCATGGCATCTGGCAAATTGTTTTTTGACATCTAGCAATTCAGAGGGTGCCGTGGCGGTAGGGTATGCGGTTCCTGGATTCGAAAATATTCCAATATAGTGTCTTTTTCTCTTTATTTAACCGTTCTTTCCTTGAGGATTCATTTACTTCTATGAACATAATTCAACACTCTGCTCTGTCTACCATACATAGCCTCATGTTCCAGTCCTCTGTCGTAGTAAAGCTACATGCCCCTCGCCTGCGCCCCGCTTCCTTCGGTCCCACATCCTTTGCTGCGGTCTGGCACAGTTCCTCCGCCTTAATGCGGCAATCCGACTATTGAACCGACCCCAGATAGGCCGCATGCAAGACAGAATATTCGCCATCGACTGCTCTCAAGCTCAGATTGGCCCAATGGCACCAAATTGGTTTGTGAAGTCACGCGATGCATGCACGCAAGTTTCAAGACTCACATAGCCAGAAGGGTTTGCTCGGCAGCCCAAATTCTATCACGAAGACTGTTTCAGCGGACAACACCTGTCTTTCTAGCCAGGCTCCATCGAACAGAGCCGACCGTTTACAGGTCTTGCCCAATTGTGACAGTCAACTCAAGCTTCCCACCGCCCTGGAAAGCTCACTGTCCACTTACTCCGTTTTCATTTAGCCTATTTCAGCTTGCGCGCTCTCTTACCAGGACAACGTAGACGTCCATCCATATCGCTTTGCGCTGCTTTTCTCATCCTCTCTCGTTATCGGACTCCGGCCATATATACCCTTGTCTGCATACAAATGAGGCCGCTTCTGCGGCCGCCTCTCGCCCAACCCAATGGCTGGGTTTCAATACGACGCACAGTATAATAGCCAGTTTATTTTCCTTCAACCGACCAATTGCAATTGTACGACAGGAAAATGGGTTAAAGAGAGGTCCCAGATCCCAATGGGTATATTTAGGGTTCGTGGTTTCCCCATCCGTGCGCTGGCAGCCTTAATTAGCATCGATGTTTGATCAACCGAGCTGGGTCCTCATTCTCGGTGCCTGGTTCAGGACAATTTAAGACGGGCATCACCCGAATGTGACTATATACGCAGAAGCTAATTGTGTCATCAGTGTCCTACGCGCCGCTTATAGAGGATCGGATCACTTCGTAAGGAGCTGTTACGACAGGTCAGCCCGCTCCTGCCTCAACTTGGATAACGACCCTATAAACTCGGCGAACTGTGCATGAGTGCGCCGTACCCCGAAGCCTATATATGCGTCCTTTCGAACGGTCCTATGAACAGCATCCAAGAAGCGGCACGGGAAGACTGATCGGTCAGGCTAAGGTTCGGCTCGAGAACGTGCCTGCAGGCCTGCGTCCTCGAACGTCTCGACAAGCTCGTACGATCACGCAAACTGTTCAATCAAAAGTCTCACGTGTGAGCAGTTCAAGGTTGGACCTGTTGAGCTATGCTGCATGTTTGAACCTGGATCCTGGAACCATCGGTGAGGTTGTGGCTCTTTCGGCTACTGAAGCGATGCAGGTAGACGACACCAGCAACGTGGCACTTTCCGAGATTTGCCCTATTCTCTGAGCAGCACGGCAAGGCTGACGAGTCGCCGTTGTCAAATGATGGCTGCGCCGCAAAGATGCAGAGATAATGTGCGTCTTATCGCCGAGAGACTGCTTGAATACAACGAGTTTCGATATGATGGACGTCCCAAAAAGGGTAGCGTTTGTTTAACGCCGCAATCCTTCGCCTACCTCCTTCAACACGCAGCCCGTGGTGGACTAACAAACCAGATCTCGATCCCACCACGCACAAGATTATCTCGAACAGATCCAAGCCGGGCTTTTCGCGCGACAGTCAGCTTAATGATTAGCATCGTCATCATCGCGATGACCTCGCGACGATCATGGAACAACTTCCCCGCTTACGTTGGACGGACGACTAGCACACCACGAGGACGGCTCGGCTCGCGAAAACTAACACATGGTTTGCCAGTACTCGGATATATGGGGCGGATGATGTAAGAGGAGGTGTTTGAAGGTTTGTGATGAATATCAGCCTTGCCAGATGGAGGTCGATTATGTGTTGAAGCGGCGTAGGAGAAGGATCATGTATGCGGGTAAGACGTCAGATGGTACGCAGGTTGAAGGATTCCCGCGGCGTCGGTCCAATGATGTAGCGAGGCAAAGGTGTGTTTCTTGTTTCCGTGGCAGACTTTTGAGAGAAGGAAGTGGTCGAGTAGTATCTCGCCGACGTATGTTTGAGATCGCGACAAGTGACCACCGGGCTTACTGCAGTAGCGACACTCTGTCAGATAAGTGAAACACGCAAGTTCGACTCGGTACCAGCAGCTCCACGTAAACTTCACCGGGCGGTTCGTGGCTTTCTCTTTGTGCACGGCGTGCTCGATGGCTCTAGACATGTCCGATCATTGAGTGTTGCGTCTTGCTTATGCCAGTTCTTTTCACATTGACTTCAGGGCCATCTGAGCGGCCGTTAGATGGTGACATCTCCTTGAGGACAGAAGGAGCACATCCTCAACTTGATCATCTCACCATGAGGCCACTGATAGAAGATTGCTTATAGTCTATACTGACTAGGGTAAAGAAAACAAGGCCCAGTAGTTCCTAACACCCAACTAAATACTCCATAGCTCATTCGCTCGAACCCTCCATAGCCTACCACTCAAATCTAGGAATTTGAGCAGGGCGAAGCCTCATTTAGCCCTCAACTGGTTCCAAATTTCCGCTCTCGATATCGTAGGCGAAGCCGGAAACCTTGGTTTCCTTGCGCACAAACGGGTGGCTTCTCAGGAACACAATATCGTTCTTCACACTTTGGTGAATACTATTCAACGTCAATACTCTGTTCAGCCTCTTTTTTATTCGGACGATCAAGGACGTACTTGGCGAGAGTAAAAGTATACCCATCCGTGTCATATTTCGCCACTTCCTCAGGAGAAAGCTTTCCCAGCTCTTCACGGACGTCTTCGTCGGTAATGTAGGTCAAACCACAATCTGACTCGATGTTATCAGCCTAACAGAGGAGTATGATGCGACATAATACATCAAGCCTACCTTTATGATGGATGACAATGATTTCAGTCACCTGGACAAGCGCATCCAAGACCGCGACATCGAAGACGGCATTCTTCGCTCGGCCGCCTGCATTGCGAATCACTGGTACCTCTGTAACCCCAAGTAGTCAGATGCGATGCTAGTCTTCAAAAGATTAGGGGCTGAGATACCTCCCCTTTCCAGGCCGAAGAACTGCTCTGGGACGATGCGTTGATCAAGGCAAGAGACTGCGAGTTGTTATCGAGAGTCTTAAAGCCAGACTTTCGGGTAGTGATACTAATGAGTATCCGATACTTCTCGCTGCGCGGTTCGCCAGGTGGGAATGTGTCAATTGGCTTGTGCGTTTGGACATATTTCCTTGCGGAGAAGCTGAGCGGTGAACGAAGTCGGCATTTGTTCTGTACTCCACTTACGCGTGTCTTTCAAGAAGCTCTTCGGACCTAGTTGGATAGTACATGTTGAGTGCTGGTGGGTGCAAGAGTCTTTCATTCACTGCAATTGTACCCCTTCTACATTCGCAATGATATCTCGTCCACACATATGTCGACATCAGGTTAGACCTCGGTTTGCATCCTTGCTCCTTAATTAAGCGCGTCATGGTTAATAAGCAATTCTAATCATTCGTGTACCAGTGTTGTTGTTTCGAATGTCATGTTCGCTGAAGCTGCGTTGGCCATATTAACAGCCAACCACTTCCGCACCTTTCATTACAATATTAACGTTCCTTGGAGGAAGGGCGCACTTTTGACACCCTGATTTTGGTTCGTAAAAAATTTGAGTAATCAATATGCCTACAGTTTAGTGATCAGCCGTCGATATATCGAACCATCACCGAGACTGTACCCAGTGAACAAGAGCTCAAATTTCTCTGTCACATCTCTACTGATATCCCTCCTTTACTATTCCGTGATGGCAATTCAGACTCTCTCGAAAGTGTTCGTGATAGGCGGAACAGGAGCACAGGGCCTTCCCATCATCCGCAGTCTCGTCGAAAACGGGAAATACAGCGTCCGCGTCCTAACACGCGATCTTACCTCCGCGCGAGCAAAGTCCCTTCAAGCCCTAGGAAACAATGTGGAGCTCGTCAAAGGCACATTCACCAGCGAATCCGACTTGAAGAAAGGCTATAGTGGCTGCGACGCCGCCTTTGTAAACCTCGACGGCTTCAACACCGGCGAAAAAGGCGAGTTGTTCTGGGCTATCCGCGCGTACGAGCTCGCTGTTCAGGATGGCGGGATCCGCTTCTTCGTGTACGGCAACTTGGACTACATATACAAGAAATCTGGATTCAAACCTGAGTTCAGAAGCGGACACTATGACGGCAAAGGCCGGATTGGAGAGTGGATTCTCTTCCAGGGTGCAGAGGCTAAGAAGAAATCTCCAGGCGCTATGGGAGTCGCCTTGTTCACTACAGGACCCTATATCGAGATGGCGATTGCGAGCGGAACAATCTTCACCCCAACCATCGAGAAGAATGAAAGTGGTCAAGACACTGCTACCTGGCGACTCCCCCTCACAGAAGATGCAGGTGTGGCACATGTTGCACTGGAAGATTGCGGACCCTACGTACGCTGGCTCTTTGATCATCCCGAGAAAGCAAATGGTTTGGATCTAGAGGTCGCCATCGAGCATGTTCATTATGCCGACTTTGTGAAGGCTTTTGCGAAAGTCACGGGCCACCCCGCTCAGTTCATCAGCGTCGACATGGACACATTTTGGAGCCAGGGACCCTACAGTGCTATAGGCAATCGTCCGGCGGGCTATTCTGCTGATATTAACGACCCAGCGACGATGTCGTTCAAAGACAATTTCACAGGTTTCTGGACGATGTGGCAACACTCGGGATACAATAAAGGTGTTGTGCAGCGCGACTACGTGTTGATGGATGAGATTCATCCCAAACGGATTCGCAAGGCCGAGGAGTGGCTTCGTATCGAGGAGGAGAAAGGGAGAAAGGCTGGATTAGGATCACTATGGGATCGAGTGCAGCCAGATGCTCTGAAGCCAATATTGAAGTTGCAAGAAGATGGCTATAGGGGTCCTGTAGCGAGCCATTGAGGCGTGCATCAGGGTGGAAGAGGTGGCTCGGGAGGTCGAAAGGGCCCAATATGCTTAGTATTCAGGAACCATGATGCCAATGAGCTTGTCTCCCCCCAGTTGTATTGTCCAGAATCTTGATTTCCATACCGAGAATCTTGTGATGCGATTTGTCTTGATAATTTGTCATAGCCCAAGGTTATCGACGAGGCGCCTCTTGGTTTGTATAAACAAAGTCGAACTACCTCAACGTGCTTACATCGCAACGCGGGGAATCATATCCAGTCTCAATTATTGAGAGTTCGGCACGAGCCTCGCGAAGGATTACTGTCCTGCAGCCTCGCTGCTTCGCTCGCCGCTTTAACATCCTGCGATACGGGATCCGGACTCCAAGGAGTCAGCCCAATCTAAATATCACCTTCGGCTCCGTAAATCCACAGGCCTTCCATCAAATGCCTCGCCCGACAGAATCCTCCGAATACGAAAACAATTAATCGACCGGAACGTCGGACTCTTGCGTCACCGTCCCTGCATACACTGTGTCGGTACTCGAGGATTACCACATCGGGTTTAATATAAAATTGGGTATAAATAGTTGGGATACGTCAGCTCGGTGTATGGGTCTGGATCTGCATCTGAAGGACATGACGCAGCCGGTCTGGTTATTGGGTTTCGGGAGACCGAAATCCGTTGGAGACGTTATATGAGGCTGGGCGGACTTTGTGATAGCTTTTGCGGCCGTCCGATGTTTGGAAAAGCATAGGCGAGTTTGGCGGATGGACACAGTGGTGGAATGCAGGTGTGCGTTATTAACAAGCATGCTCGCTTGTCTGTCTTTGGGATAACGACCGTTGGGGGTGGTGTGCAGCTTCCTGGTCCTATCGTTGGGCCGTCAGATGTTTGATTGGAAATTCAGAGCCCAAAGAGGTAAGAGCGTCATCTACTGTAGACATTGTAGGGGTGTCCTCAAGATGTTTCCTCCTCCTTCTTCTTCACTTTACCCCATTGCTTCTGTTCCGCCAGAAACCGTTCCTTCAAGTCAAGATACTTCTCATCGGTCTTCGCCTCCTCCCATAGCTTCCTGAAAATCAAAGAACTCTCTAACTTCTCTTTCGCGTCCTTGTGATCGCTACTCTTCTCCATCTCCTCGCCAGTAGCTTTGTTGTACTTCCTTCCCCCAGCGTGATTTGCATACCGCTTTGCTCTTGTCATTCCCATCTGCAAAAACTTGCGACACATGTCCATGCCCACGAAATCTTCCTCCTTCCCATACTCTTCAAATTTTTCGTAAATCTCTTGTGAGCTTTGCTTTGCGATGGGAGGTGTCTTGAACCGCCAGAGTGGTAGGATAGCGGATTTGTAAGGTTCGAATGTTAGCACGCCTTGCTCGCCGCGGCCTATGCGGTAGCTCATCCTCAGGGCCTTGGAGGGCATCTCGTTCGACTTTTTGGGCATATTGACGCGTAGCTGACCCCTAAATCGCATGCCGGCGCCGAGGTATGTCTACAAATGGCGGTACGGATCACCACTCTGGAGCGCTGCCAATGTCCAAGTGAGATTCCACGAAGGTAGTGATTGAGAGTGGAAGCGCTCCTACACAATGATAGTAACTGCGATTATCGGTAGTATGGTTCGCTACCCGTCGTTAGTCAGGGTTGAAGGAGCTGTTGAGCCTCCTTGGTGGAAGGTAGCTAGGAGCTAGTATACGAAGATGACGTAGTGCATTTTGCACTTCTCCTGAACAACACCGGATGCCAATGCTTTCACATTACATGATACTCAGCCTTTCTCGAGTGACATTCATTGATATCTATATACCTCTCTGCATCGAGACCCGGCAATCTCATGTTCGAGACGCCTATTTCTTGGGCATACCATGAGCCTTGATGGCGCCTTGGTTTGGTACGCTGTCGAGCTTTCCAGCTAGCTGCAACAGACCAACATCTGAGCTTGTCATCCTGGTGTTGTACTTGCTGCCTCCGAATTCAAACAAGAAGCTCATTGGGAAGCCAACTTCGAAATTGGTTTGCGAGTCGATCTCATCTACCTCTTCGTCCGACAGCTCTAGAGCCAATGCCTCGATGTTCCCCTTCAGATGATCAATTTTACGTCCACCTATGATTGGGAAGACATAGGGAGCTTTGGACCTGACATAAGCTAGCGCGATCGATGTGATGGCGGTGTTGTGCTTCTTGGCAACGCTTTCAAGGACCTTGGATATCTTGAGCTGCTCTTCGGTTGGTGGACGGAAGTTGCGGCCCTTCTCCTCGTTCTTCCTCTTCTCTTCAGTGGTAAAAGCTCCACCACCAAGAGCACCCCATGGTGCCAAAGCCATTCCTTCCTCCCGTGCCATTGGAATTATCTCACGTTCGAAGTCGCGATCGGCGGCCGACCAACGTCCCTGGTAGACCGAGAATTGGCGCAAGCCATGGTTGCGGGCATCTGTGAATCCTCTGGTTAGTACTGTAGTCGAACACAGACAGACAAAGAGTACGCACACTCGTTGGCTTTGCTGACGACCCATGCCGGAGTGTCAGAAACGCCGAGGTACAGCACCTTGCCCTGTTGGACAACATGGTTGAGGCTCTGCATCAGCTCCGGGATGCCAGTTGTGAAGTCCCACCAATGGACATACAGCAAGTCGATGTAGTCAGTTTGAAGCTTCTTCAAGCTAGCCGCAAGCGAGACGTGGAGTGACTTCGTCGAGTTGCCGGCGTAGTTGACTCGCAGGCGCGGGGACTTGTTGCGGGGGTCTGGGAAGCAGGTGGTGAACTTGGTTGCCAACACCAATTCATGGCGATTCTTGCGTTCTGTGAGCCATTCGCCAATCCAGGTCTCGGATTCTTCGTTTTGATAGTTGTTTGCACTAACAGCTCTTGTTAGCTTGACGCTTCCGTGGTGACTTCTACTCGATGTGGGGCCATGGTGGGGTTGACAGTCTAGAGGGACGTAGGCATGAGAGTGACTTACGTGTCGATGAAGTTGCCTCCTTGATCCCAGAAGAAGTCGAGGATCTCGAAAGTGGTACTCTTATCGCATTTTCCCATCCCAGCTTCCCACGCATCACCAAAGTTCATCGCGCCTAGGCATAGCGGCGAGACTCGCACACCAGCGGTTGGCGAGAGAACACGCTGGAACTCAAGGAGGGACTTGGGCTCCGGTGGAGGGGGAAAGATAGACATGATGACTACTCGGTCGCAGGATAATCAATTGGCAATTGAGTTGTCCACAGACTTGATTGAGGTTGAGTGAGGAACTGTTTGGTTTGTTGTGACGATTGAGGTCGCTCCTCTTTATATATTTCACCCTTTGCATGCATGACGTCGACATCGTGCGTCCACCAGGGTCCTCATGGCCAGGCCCGATGGTGGGGAGGCAATCGGTAATTCACAACAAAGAGCGCTGTGATGGGTCCGAAACATGTCGGTGACGGGAGCTCTTGAGCTTAAGGCCGATTACCTCCACACTAGCGTCCAGATTGTGCAAATTCGCTATTGGCTAGCTGCAACCAGCTTACGCGCTAAGCTGTGCATTTCTCGGTTTTAGGAGATCCTCAGGAACCGTAAGAAGTTTATTTGTTAGCTTAGAAAAGCGTATTTGTGTGTGAATGGATGCATGATAGGCTGCATCGGTCAATGGCAGACATTCTTGTCTCCGCTACTTGTCCTGAACCTCGAAACGTCTAAATACCTCAACCGTTCGGGGTATCTTCGTGCGCTGTCTATTCGTTTGCCAATACGTCAAATCCCACAGACTTCGTCCGTTTCTTGTCCTACAGCTTTCGACACAAAGATTCGACAGAAGAACATTACAAACCCCTACGCGGAAACCCGTGCCCCTTAAGACAGCATTAATTCAGGGACACCGAAACTCAAAATTGGTCTTGATGTTCGAGTCTAAGATTGGGCTGTATATGTTCAGCAACCCCACGGACCCGTGACTGATCACTGCGATCACTCGGTCCTCTTCCTAATCTTCGGCAATCCGAACCAACAGGCCAGCATTACGACGTAAAGTCCAATACAGACCGGGTGTAGAACGAACGTTCCCACGGCTTGTGCGAGAATACCAGTTGTGAAGGGAGCAACAGCACCACCTGAGCTTCCAGCGCCAGAGATGAATGAGATCGCAGTTGTTTGTAGATGGCGAGGCAAGAGTCGGCTGAAGATAGTTTGACCACATGGGTAAACTGGACCGAGCAGCAAGCCGATGATTGAAACCGCGACAGCATTTCCAACAACGTTGGGAATGAGCCAGGCGAGGAGCTGGAAGGCAATTGTTGTAGAAACAAGGATGATAACGAACAGTCTTTCGCCGATTCTTGGTGCCAGATGGGTGAGCACGAATCGCCCCAGTGTTATGCCAGCCTAAGATCTGTTAGTAATCGTCAGGAACATATGAGGTATAAGGTGAGCAGACCCAGAAACCAGCCGTCACGTAGCCTACGCTAGCTGGGTCTCCACCGCGATATGTAATGAGAAAAGAGATGACCCAGCCAGAAATTGAGACTTCTGCGCCTTGGTATGCAAAGATGAACAGAGCGCCGAAGAGGGTGACCCGGTTCTTCAGCGCCAATTTTAGGTCGTGAAGCTTAGATAATTCTTGTTCCCCAGTTTCTTGTCGGCTTGCTGTTTGCTCGAGTGCAGTGAGCAATGCTTGTGGGGAGTTATCTTCTTGATAGTCCCAGAAAGTCCACCCAGCGAAGACTATGCAGAGAGCTGCGAGCCCAAGTGGTAAGCAGTAGAAGCGCGACCAGAGCATGCCTTTGGACACCATGGCAGTAGCAGCAATGGGAGCCACGATACCACCTATACCATAGCTACCATGAGAAGCACCAAGTATTGCAGTTGAAGGATGCAAGTTCGCACAGAAGACATTGTTGAGCGCCAGTGTCATTGCTGCTCCATAGCCAACTAGGAAGAAGCTGCGATGGTCAGTCTTAGACTGGCGATTGGTAGAATAAGACTTACGCCACGACAATGGCCGGGAATGGTGGCGTGGAAACCATCATGACATATGAGAGGAGTATGATTGCCTCAGCGGTCATCAGCATCTTCGCTCGGCCGATTCTTTCTAGGATCATATTGTTAAAGAATGCGGCAAGGATAAAGCCAGCCGCCTGACCAACGAAGATGGTGGACACCACTGCATAGCCAATAGAGTAATGTGTCTCCATGTATGGAATCAATGCACCAGTCGCTGGCAATATCAATATAAGACTCTGAAGAGTAGGCAAGCAGACACTTGATATCAGCGGTGCCTCGATGTTCGGAGACTCACCGCTATCGTTAATCCCGTTGACGAAATAGATCAAACAGCAGCTCAACACCCGCCATTTGTTCATAGGCGGATTGTTCCAGCTCTGCATGAGGCCAACGGCTTCATCCCTCTTTGGCGACGGAGGTCTACTCATCTCAAGCTCATTTGGCGTTTTTGGGGTAACTGGCTCGAAGGGAGCTTCCGAGCTAGAGGGCAACTCGATTGGAGAGTGGGGACCTGGTGGTGGGCCATTGTATCGTTTGCCGAAGACAATCTGGTCGAGTTCAATTGAGGTAGGTGCATCTCTCTTCACGGCCTCCTGGTGACTGGCTGGGGGGGTTGCGGGCTCAGATGAGCGCTCGATGTTGAAGAGGCCATGAAAGCCTGCAGACGACATTGTGATCGTCTACGCCTGCTCGGTTCAGTGTAGTAACGATCAATACAGCGAAAACAGCGCTCGATCAAGTGTTACAGTAGTTGGAGTGCAGAGCGTAGGAATTATATAAGTAGCCTGATGCTTGCAAACGTAGTATGACTGGATTCGTACGGGTGTCATTGCTGATTAATGTATGCGGGGAGAGATCAACCTTGGACCTCGTCTCCACAAACTTGCAGTGTGCAGTGAGACGAAGTTTGGGCCGACTTTTGACCATTCATAAGGAAGCTGGGTTGGCTATTCTGCACGCCGCGATGTCCAGATTATGAACATCGCAACGCTTGCTGGCAAAATTTCTGTCCCGAGCCTAGTCGCGCCAATCTTTGTTAAAGTTGCTACTGAACGTCGCCGAAGAAGGGAATCTTTCCGGAGGATATGGTGAATGTATAGCTATGACATATGAAGACTTCATCAGTGAATGGTACTCTAGGGAAGCGTTGCCCATCATGGGGTAGTCCTGTTGGAAACCCGAGGCGGGATTTTCCTAATGTAGCGCGGCAGAGCTTGCCTGTCCTAGCGTGCTTGAACTTCGAAGGCTCCGCCCAAAATATCTCAACTCACCAACTGCCCCGCCATCGCGAAAATGCCCCGCCCAAAGCGCAATGTACACGCAACAATAGAAGATACCTTGACGCCTCCAGATGCGCTCACCGAAAATCAAGCCATCGCTCGCATCACCAAGGCTGCTGGGAACAACCTGTACAATATTGAGCTTCCCGGCGGAAAGGCGGTGCTCGTGGAGTTGGAGCCAAAATTCCGATCGACAATATGGATGAAGCGCGGAACATATGTCGTCGTGGATTCGAGCACTTTGGCCGAGAGAGACAACAAGATTGCCGGGGAGATCGTGAATGTTGTGACAGATGAGAAGCAGTGGAGGAAGATGAGCTATTGGTGAGGTTTTGTAGGGTATCATAGAAGAATGTACAGTAGTATTGATACATGGATAGGCCGAAAGAGTTCGTCAAGAAGTCGACATATGACCACGATAGCGATGAGGAGGATTCAACGGTCGGAAAGCTGCCACCAGCGGACTCTGACGGAGAGTGAGGGCACTCTACTCTGTGTGCTCATGCAGCGTCGAGACCGACCCATTCGCCGCAACGCTATCGAATTCGCCCTTCTGCCCCCACCAAGCGCCGAAGACCGTAACAGCTAAGACAGCAACGACCGTCGCGGAACTGGCAGGAGTACTGGGATACACATTCCATGCCCATTCTTGCGCCGCCCAAAGCCCATACTGCAGGATAGGGTGGAAGCCGGCTTTCCACAACAAGAATGGGGTAGTCCACGCAATGTAAGCGTAGAACTGATAATGTAAGGATCTTGCGCAGAGCATGCCAATTGCAGTTGCTGTGAGCACAGTCGTCATAATGAAGTTCGGGGTTACTCTCTGAGCGATACGATCTTGGTCCGGGGGCTCGTCCTTGATCAGGTTCAAGAATCCGCGTAGTGAACGCTGCGACGGCTTGATCCAGCGGGTAACAACAAAGAATGCCAAAAGTCCTACATGAGCGGCAAGAAGACCGAGCGCGAAGGGCTTGGAAAGGAAGGTAGACTCGTCTACGAACCTCCAATTGACGGTCCACTTGTAGAGGAATTCTCTGGTGAGCTCGAAAGCTCTTGCAAAATACGAAGGCG
Source organism: Lophiotrema nucula (assembly GCA_010015825.1). Lineage (NCBI taxonomy): Eukaryota > Fungi > Ascomycota > Dothideomycetes > Pleosporales > Lophiotremataceae > Lophiotrema > Lophiotrema nucula. The sequence continues at coordinate 132,989 of ML977312.1, read as the reverse complement.
CCTGCCTGCGAAACGGATAGCCATAGCCAATCTATGCACGTTAGCAACACTGCATTGCTGTAAGCTCCAGGAGAGATCTGACCGAAACCTGCACGATGATCATAGCTTGAGTGATGGCTTCTCTTCCCCCTAGTGCCAATAGTGTGAGAACACCGATGGCTGGTAATGGAAGTAGTAAGCTCATCTTCACATTCAGTCCGGTAGTGTAAAGGAACGTTCCAAGGTGCCATTGATTTCGCTGATAGGCGTAAATGGCAGAGAAAAGACCAAGAACTGCAAAACAGTCATTGAAGCAGCGCAGCATGAAGATGCTGTGTAACCGCTTCGACAGGATAAGCAACGGGAAGACGTATGGCGGGACCTTGCACTGCGTTAGATTTACAATAACAATAACATTATACCGCAAACAGACCTTTGCTGCTCGATAGCATTGTATCACAATCGCTAGCGTAATCAAATACACTAGCGCAAAGATGATCTGCGCAACTTGGATGTTGCGCCCATGGTCCGTTAGCCTGTAGAGCAGGCGATAGATGTGAACATGTGCCGCAGGATAGACAAGTGGCCCTGTTGATCCGGTGATGTTTTTGTAATCTCTTTCGCCTTTGAGATATATCTCGATGTGCTCCATGTATGTTGTCCAGTCAATCTCAGTGTCTAGACTCTGTTAGATCCACGTGTTCTATGCATTCAATCCGGGGGTACTAACAGGGCACTTTCCAGATTATGAGACCGGAAAGTACTGCATCGGCTACGAGTAGTACAGGCGATAACCATCGTGTATGCTTAGGGTTTCGAGCAATGTCCAAACCCTGGTTGATGAGCAACATATTGGAAAGTTTGTGTTCGATAAATTCTCGGGGTTAGCGCTGGTAATATACGACGGAGAATAATCACGTGACGTGTACCTGGGGTTTCAGGTTCGGCGGTTGGGGGTATCTTCAAACCCATTTGCGTTTCAGAAACGAATCGTTCGCACGACGCGCAGTGGTGTGTTTCGATATGTGGCTTCATCCGTAGCGTACTTTAGTCCGAAATTACCACTCCGATTCCGACTTCTACAATGCTCAGATATGCACAAGTCAATGAACATTCCCACGAGCTGTCAAACCCTAAGTATTGGAACGAGAAGCGGGTGTCCTGATACGAGCGCAGATAAATTGTACAATATCACAGTTTTGAAGCACTTCAGTACTCAGAGGGAGGCTCTGACTAGGCTAGTGTTACCTCAAGCTGCGCTTCTACTTGACGATGCGAGGCAGGTTGTATCTACTGCCACTGAGTACCTTCCAGCCTCTGCATCAGGTATTCTACCTCGACTTCCTTGGTGAGTGGAATGACCCAATCCTTGTACATGGCAACCACAGCATCGGCGTTGACCTTGCTCAGCGCATCTCCACCAGAGTCTGGATCTGTGCCGTAGGTCTTCGCTTTGAGTCGCAAGCGCTCCAATACCTTCTTCTCGACTTTAGAATTTGTAATAGCTTCATCGATGCCTTGCCTGTCTTCTGCCTTTATCAACTGCACAAAGCGCTCAGTCTCCTTCTGGAATTTGGCTTCAGCCACGAACTTCCCGAAATGTATGCGCTGCGACAACGCTTGCAGACAAGCTACATCGCAAGTTGCCGCTGAGCCATAATTCTCCTCTCGCTCGCCCCTGTCCTCCCGACCAAATTGCGCACATGCGGCGGGCAATATGTGTTCGATGTAGCTCTCTTTCAGCTTAGCGTTCACGATCACATCGTTCGGGTGGAGGATCTTCGGGTAATTCAAAGGCTTCAGGATTGGCGTTTGCAGCGCGTCTGGGAAGAACGGATACTGGTCGGGCGACTGGTAGCGGCGAACAAGGGACTGCAGGCGTTCTTGCTCGCGGAGCATCCAGTCGAACAAGCTAAAGTGGGGTGCTGTAAGCAGATATCTAGAGTGCGGAGTGTGCTTTGGAAGCGCGACGGCCTTCAAGAACGGCTCCAGTAGACTCTTGTTTCTGGTGCTGCGGCGCTCTCAAAGCATAATCCAGAGGAGGTATATCACTCACCTCAGAGAGCTTCCAGGTACCTCGACTCCACCCGGGACGTAGATAGTCGCATTTAGAGGAAACTGCACTCTCTCTATCAGGTGGAAGGTAATGGTATCCTCAAGTCGTCTATACGGTTTAGCGCCTGCTCTGTCGGTTGGCAACGAGCTCGTACATCAACTGGAAGCGGATATTCGCGAGATCCAGTGCCTTGGAGGCATCCGAGAGGTCAATTGCAGAGTCCATTATGGGTCCAGTAGAGCAGACTCGTGTCGGTCGGGTGTGTTGGTGAAAAGTGAGCCATCGGTGAAGCTGATGGTCAAGAGCAATTGCATGCCCGAAGCTCGGATATACCTAGTACATTCAGGGCCCGTGCGCGATGACGGTGCGCCGATGGAGCTTGCTGTGCACGCCTCCGTCTCTAGCATTCACCACACCAGACACTCATCGTCACGACGCCCCACTTGCAATTGGACCGCACGGCAAAACCCACTCGCTTTGTCTTACATACCCTTTGACACCGCATCTCTTCACCTGAGCGGGTTGCAACCAAGAACCATCTGCTACAAGCTCTGTTTGGGGTGCTGACGCGCTTTTGATCTCTTGTCCAAACTAGATATAAAGTTTAAATACGCCAACACGTGCGAGGCGATACAATGATGCCATAGAACAGCAGCTGATGCTACACTCTTTTCTCTCGCAATTTCCTTCGACCTGCGCCCATGGATCCGTCCGCAGCTCGAAATGGCTCGCCCTCGCGAGGCAGGTCTACCAGCCCACGGCCAGTCTCTCGAGGTGACGACGACTCCAGCTTTGTCGATAACCTTCCAGATGTACGTTACAACGCGATACCTATTTACCTTCGAATGCAGCTAATCCACAAGTAGTCTCGGCAGCTCCAAGCTTTCGGTCGGAAAGTCACAGCTACCGCAGGAAGCTTGATAGGAGCTGAAGGCGTCACCCAGCACTACCAGAACGCTTTAGGAGAGCTCCATAGAGAACTACGCCGCCCGATGCTTCAGCGATCCGTTTTTTCTTTCGCCCAAGCTACCCCCCGCGAGATTGTACGGTCCAGGATCTCAGTACCCGAGATTCAACAGCGAGCGCTAGCATACGTCCCCGAAGAGCTTTTGAGCAACATACCCGAGGACAACAATGCCTACTCGCTTTTCCAGGGGTTCCAAGCGTCAGTACCAGAGGAGCAAAAGAAGAAGCATGGCAGGCATAATTCAAAGGGACAAAGACTGATCGGGGAGGCTGCAGAAGAAGATGACACCAACCTGCCACCCTCTATGGTGTCGCTGAAAAATCAGAAGCACAGTATGGGGCACAGACTAGAGATGATGGGGGTGAGGAAACACATGTGTGCTGCTGAAATACACGAGATCGACAATAAGATCGCAAATCTGAACACCATGCGCAAAATAGTTCTTGATAGGTTAGCGAGAATGGAACTTGAAGAGGCGGACGTTGAGCAAGAGCTTCTGGAAGTCGATAATAAGATCGAGGATTTGCAAGAAGAGCTGGAAGATGCAGCCGCATTAGCTCCAAAGTCTCCCGAGACTCCACCACCCGCGGATCGTGAGGAGGGATCGAGCGACTTTATGTCGGAATCCATATACCAGAAGATACCTTCGCCGAAGGCGAAACGGAGAAGGCCCATGCGACGAATCTCAATGCCAATCCTACATGAGCACCTGGAGCCCGGGTCTAAGATTAGGGAGTTGCAAGCTCATAACGACACAATTACTGCACTAGACTTCGATGCACCGTGGGGTACATTAGTCACGGCTGCTTTGGATGATACAGTCAGAGTGTGGGATTTGAATGCTGGGCGTTGCATTGGCCTTCTGGAGGGACATCTGTCATCCGTACGGTGTCTGCAAGTAGAAGACAACATAGTCGCGACTGGGTCGATGGATGCGTCTATTCGGCTTTGGGACTTGAGCAAAGCTGAATATGCTCCGCTGGATAACCGAATCAACAAAGATGGCGAAGAAGAGGAAGACGATGGATTGAGCTTTGGAAACTCGGAGGACGCGCCTCCTCCGCCACCACCCACGATTATGCAGGATTGCCCCTTGTTCTCACTGGAGTCCCACGTGGATGAGGTTACAGCGCTAAACTTTCGGGGAGACACTCTGGTATCCGGTTCAGCAGACAAGACTTTACGACAGTGGGATCTGGTCAAGGGCCGATGCGTGCAGACTCTAGATGTGCTCTGGGCCGCAGCACAAGCTACTGCAGCTCTGAACACGAACGACGGCCAGTGGCGAAAGACAGGACGGGTTTCGGATGCTTCTGCAGATTTTGTAGGCGCAATCCAAGTATTCGACGCTGCACTAGCATGCGGCACTGCGGACGGCATGGTTCGCCTCTGGGATCTGAGAAGTGGCCAAGTGCATCGAAGCCTCGTCGGGCATACTGGTCCCGTGACTGCTCTACAGTTCGACGACGTTCATCTTGTGACTGGCAGTATGGACAGGAGCATTCGAGTGAGTTCTATCACACACGAATACCGGTACTGAATACTGACAATGCCAGATCTGGGACTTGCGAACTGGCTCAATATATGATGCATACGCTTATGATAATTCTGTGACGGGCATGATGTTCGACGCTCGACGTATCGTCACCGCAGCGGGAGAAGATGTTGTGAAGGTGTATGACAAGACTGATGGCCGTCATTGGAACTGCGGGCCTGGCGTGGGCGTCGACGACTCGGATAGTACAGTATTATCAACAATCGAGCGTGTACGAATAAAAGAGGGATACATGGTGGAAGGGCGAAAGAACGGCATGGTAGGTGTATGGTCGTGTTAGGATATCGAGGAGTTGTAAATACAAGCATACCGTCCAACGCTGGGTCTTTGGCATTTAAAAAAAACGTATTATTATGGAGCAGACCAACTTCTCGATGCCACGGATGGGTGCAGAGATTGCGATTGGGGTCGTCTTATGGGAGCGTTCCAAGTTCAAAGCTTACTTTGGAAAGATTCACCCATTCTAGCTCTGTTCAATGATAGTACGAAAGGATATACGAGTCTTTATCTAGCAGATCTCTGCACGGTACCGAGGCCGAATTTCTCCACTACTAAGCGCTTCGAGGATCTGTCGTCCATCACTACAATCCGTTGGAAGATGCTAGCAGCAATCACTAAGCCAGATGGGATTGCACGGATCTCAGGTAAGCAGCTAGAGACGATAGCGAACGGCGACTCGCATGGTGGTGTACTTTTTTCGGCTCGCGATCGCCGTAGTCAAGCTTCTGACGGGTCCTGCCAAGATACGTCACCGCTCGTCGACGAATAAACAATTATCCTAGCTGCACATCTTCACTCTTACACCACCTGGAAGCATTGTTCGCTCGTTTGACCTGCCCTGCATGATATCTACGATATAGAGTATCTTCCTCCCACGCAATTGACCGAGAGTGCTGCCATCACCTCCACTCAGGGATTGAAAAAGGCCCTTCGATCACAATGCTTGCGCGGCAAGCCGGGAACGCATCGCGCCTCTCGAAATTCTCACCCAGCGCGCCCTTCTTGCGAGGCAACACACTACGGGCTTCACGTACCCAGGCACGCGCTTCCTATAGCAATGGAGGCCCGTCGACCGCCGAGAAACGCCCTCAGCTTGCAGCTTCCGCGACTCTCAAGACGCTGCGATTCATGAAGATCAATTCCGCGACAACACGCTCTATTTCCACAAAGCCCCTGCCGAGCCCAACATCACGGCTGCTGAGGTTCTGTTATCGAGGGGCCGCCGCCGTGGGCTTCTTCGCGCTTATCTCCACTGGCTTAGTCGTCGCCTTCTTCGTATACGACGCCAGCACGTATAAGGACAACCCGCAAGGGGAGGACATACCCGTATCTGAGCTCGCGCTGCAACCGAGAAGAGGTGGACCGAAAAACCTCCCTATCGCAGAACACTACGTAGACGATGACGATTGTCCGGAGAACAAGCTCATCAAGCACAAGCCCAAGCTCGTCATACTGGGTACAGGGTGGGGAAGTGTCGCGCTCTTGAAGCAGCTGAATGCCGGTGAATATCACGTTGTAGTTATCTCACCGTCGAACCACTTCCTGTTCACGCCGATGCTGCCGTCTGCCACCGTGGGGACACTGGAGCTGCGGTCCTTGGTCGAACCTGTGAGGAGGATAGTTCGGAGGGTTCATGGCCACTTCCTGAAGGCTAAGGCAGAAGATGTGGATTTCTCGGAAAAGCTTGTCGAAGTGTCTGCGATTGGTCCCAAGGGCGAGGAGCAGAGGTTCTACGTGCCCTACGACAAGCTCGTCATCGGAACCGGCTCGGTCACCAACCCGCACGGCGTGAAGGGACTTGAAAACTGCCACTTCCTAAAGGACATCAGCGACGCTCGTCTGATCCGGAATGCGGTCGTCCGCAATTTGGAAAACGCATGCCTTCCCACTACTTCCGACGAGGAGCGACGAAGGTTGCTCTCGTTCGTTGTCAGTGGTGGTGGCCCGACTGGTGTCGAATTTGCCGCTGAGTTGTTCGATATGCTGAATGAGGATCTGGGAAAACAATTTCCCAAGATCCTCCGGAATGAGATCTCCGTCCACGTTATTCAGTCCCGAAGCCACATCCTCAACACCTATGATGAAACTCTGTCCCAATATGCCGAGCAGCGATTCGCACACGATCAAGTCGACATCCAAACGAACGCCCGTGTCAAGGAAGTTCTGCCAGACAAGATCCTCTACTCCCAAAAGGACGACTCCGGCAAAGTGGTAACGAAAGAGATACCCCATGGTTTCTGCCTGTGGTCCACTGGCGTCTCTCAAACCGACTTCTGCAAACGGATCGCAGCAAAATTCGAGAACCAGAATAATCGCCACGCACTAGAAACTGATACGCATCTCCGTCTTGTCGGTGCCCCTCTCGGTGACGTCTACTGTATTGGCGACTGCTCCACCGTCCAAAACAATGTCTCTGACAACATCGTATCATTTCTCCGAACCATGGCTTGGGAGAAGGGGAAGGATCCCGAGCAAATGGATATTTCGTACGCGGACTGGCGTGGTGTTGCAAAACGCGTGAAGCAACGTTTTCCACAAGCAGCGAACCATCTGCGCAGATTAGACAAACTATTCGAAGTCTACGACAAGGACAAATCAGGCACCCTCGACTTCGGCGAACTGAGAGAACTGCTCATGCAGATCGACTCAAAGCTCACCTCCCTCCCAGCGACCGCCCAACGCGCACACCAACAAGGCCAATACCTCGGCCGAAAGTTCAACAAGATCGCTCAAGCGGCGCCTGGCATGCAGCTTAACGAGGTAGACTACGGGGACCTCGACGACGCTGTGTACAAAGCGTTCTCGTATAACCATCTCGGCTCCTTGGCTTACATTGGTAACGCGGCGATATTCGATTACAACGGGTACGGATTTGCTGGTGGGCTGATGGCTGTGTATCTCTGGCGGAGTGTGTACTTTGCGCAGAGTGTGAGTTTCAGGACGAGGTGTTTGTTGGCGATGGATTGGAGTAAGAGAGCGCTTTTTGGACGAGGTGAGTTTACCCCTGAAGATGAGAATAGTGAGAGTGGTGCGCTAACAGATGACAGATATTATGAACTTCTAGACACCGAGCAGCACCGGCGGCTAGCGCTCTAAGCATATCTGCCTTTCCCTATGTAACCCTGTATACGGTCAGGCGAGTTGCTTGACGTAACTTCCATTGTCTATAAATATGTACCGATACCGAGATCCCTAGATTTGAAAGTTCAGTCTGACAACATACAATACACATGCACATGAACGCAAATGAGAGTATGCAATTCCCTCAATGTTAAACTTTATCATGACCAAGACCTGCGTCCATCGCTATCTAATATCTGAAGCCACCGAACTCCGCGATGCCCAAAATGAATGAGAACTCCGGGTATCCATCTCCTTCAGAGCCTTCTCTTCTTTCCAAAATGCCATCAGAAATCATTTCACTATAAGAAGTAATCAGCAACCGGCTTCTTCGCCGGCATCCCCCTACTATCCTGCGGCGCTGCTTCAAACACGCGATACCGCCTCCCAGGCCCATCGCGACTCCTCTGCTGCAGACTCTCACCAAGTACAGAGCTTAGCCTCCTATTGCTATTCGTGGCTTGGCCGTTTGGTCCAACATTCGAGCCTAGCACCCATCCGCCGCCTCCACCGCCTTGGTCACCATTACTTCGCCGTACGTAGCCGGCGTTTGAGCCGTCTTCGCCGAGTTCGAGTATTGCGGCTACGTTGCCGCATCTGTAGCAGTAGTTTGGTGCTGACCAGACTGTGACGATTGTGGATTCGAACATCTCCTTGAAGCCTTCCATTACTAGCTGATGCGCTCTCGCGATGAGACTCAGATCGTTCTTATGATTAAAGCACTTCACGATATCTGCGCCAAAGAGGAATCCTGCGCCGCGGGGGGAGAGGCCCCAGCCGTCGATTTCGTCTGGATCGGACCAGAGCAGGTCGCACATTGCGCCTTCGTGGGGGACTTCCTGTTTGCGGTCTAAGAGCCGAATTTTGTCAATTGTGTCGATTAGTGGCGAGAGGCCGCCGTGCACGCAGAGCACGGCGCCGGTATCGTTGCGCGAGGAACCGTTTGCGCTGGAGGTCGCGCCTGTGCCTGCTGCGCCTACTCTTGACGGCGTCTGAACGGGAGATGAGGAGGCCGGATTTGAGTTTGGCTGGGACGTATTCGAGGATTGCGAATCTGAGTTCCGTGCATAGCGGTACATGATCTCTCCTGCTGCGTTCAGCGTCTCGATCTCGATCTCTTCGTCTTGGGATGGGAGGGCGTCGAGGTTCGTGTTTTCTGCCAGAGGGCCGTCTGTAGGTGAGAGGCTTGTTGCTGCGCCGGTGACGAGGGCGCCGAGGGCCAGGTAGTCAAAGACTTCGCAGCAGTATCTCCAGACATTTGCACTTCCGTATTTGCGAAGGCATTCGTCGTAGAAGCCATAGACGGTTGTGATCTGCCGTGACTCGTGGTTTCCTCTGATCAGTGTTATGCGGTCGGGGTAGCGAACTTTGAGGCAAAGTAGGAGCAAGAAGGATTCGAGGGAGTAGAAACCGCGATCTACGAAGTCGCCTGGCTCTTGTTAGTTCGAGACAGCGTGAGATTGAAGCTTGAAGTACCCATGAACAGGTAGTTGGTGTCTGGGACGTCGCCACCGACTCGGAAGAGCTCCATAAGATCATGGAATTGCCCGTGTATGTCGCCGCAGATCTGGGCGCATGTTAGCTGAGCCGTCTCGAGAATGACAGGCGTAGTCCCTACTGTGACAGGCGCATCCACTCCTACTACATTTCCCTCTTCTATCAGGAGCTCCCGCGCCTTGTAGCATAGCTCTCGCACTTGATTCTCAGGTATGGGGCGACATGATCGGAGCTGCTGTATGGCCTTATCGAGGTCGCTACCGCCTATACTCATGATCGCGGTCTCGCAATATGCGCCCTCTTAGGGCTAAGCAGCGTTGTTTCGTGATCGCGTGAGCTGAATGCGTCACAAGTGATTCGTCGCGTAACTTTGGAGCTCGGTATCGAGGAATGTCGCGAGGCGAAGAAAGATTCAGGGCGGTGGCGTCACGCGTGGAGGGGCGGATCTTTCGAAGTTCAATCGCGCGAGAGCATATGCGCCCGGTGTTGGTATAGCTCAGGATTCTGTCCCAGTTGTGAAGAGGCGAAGTATGTTCGTGAGAAATGCCAAACTAAGTGACAGGAAGTTGGTGTTGAGGTCCAGCACCCTCCGGACCTGCAGCCACAATTGCAGGGATCTCCACCGACCATCTCCGCTTGGCATGAAGCTAGCGAGCTCCATTGCGACTTCGAAGGGCCGCATCTCAATCTGCCCCCCACACCACGCTCCCTACCGATCTCTGGCGGCTCGAGGCATCTCAATTGGGTCGGTACGCTTCGCTGCCCAATGCTGAGTTCCAGAATAATTGCTAAAGACCCTACAGGCCAGTGATGCCTTCGTCGAACGATCCAAAATAGCTTCTCCAAATCCACGACCGCCATCATGCCACCACATTTGCACCCACGCTCGCGCATGACGACCTCGCTCTTCACCACTACGCTCGCAGTCTCCTTTCTGGTCGTCGCAACACCACATTTCCTCCCTTGTCCAGTGGACAACAGAGCGTTCGCCGACTCCGCAGATCCGGAGGCCCTACAAAGGAGACGGCGCAGAAGGATAGCAAGGGAAGAGACCTGCAATGATGTCATGAGCGAGGAGCGAGGCAAGAGAAAGGAGGCAGAAGAGATAGAGGCGGAGGCGAGGCGGAAGGGGAGAGAGTGTCCTGTACCCAAGCCTGGTGGGCTGATCGGGCAGGTGCTGGGGTTCAAAAAGGAGGAAGAGAGGGACGAGGTTCAGGTCGTGGTCAAATCAGAGGTCGAAAGAGCGAGGCGGCGGAATCAAGAGAAAGACCAGGATCCATCATAACGCCCGGAAGGCAGAATATTGGCGGTGCACACGATCAAGAAGCCTAGGTTGAAGGGACCGAAATGTACCATATGTGCAGAGGAGCAAAGTAGAGATAGAGGACAATTGTAATTATGGGATACTCAGACTATGTCGGGGTTGGCAACTGGGCTCGCGCACCGGTCTGTTTACTATGCACAGGGACTTCCAAGTGTTTAATTGACAACGACCAGCACGGCTTCAACCATCGTTCGCATGCCTCATGTCGGTCGAGGCTACCTAGCACTATTGACCCGTGAAGTCATTACCACCTCCGTATTCCATTCTCCGCTGCTCCTCCTCATCCCCAAAAATCAGTTGAAGCTCAACAAGCGGCTCTTTCTCATCCAACATCTCCCAATCCATATCTATCCCCCCCACCGCCCTCGCGATATCCCCGACCCTCACCCCATCCTCATTCCTCACCCTCGCTTCCATTCCCTTCAAAGCATAAACCGGCAAAGCAGCCCTGCACTCCGCCGCCCTCGTCAACCTAACCTGCACAAACCTCCTCGGCGGTCGCAGAACCTGCATCCGTCTCCAAGATCCTTGCACCTCCCCTTCTCCCTTCATCTTCCCGATGAATACTCTAAAAGCAGACCACTCAACCCCCAACTTAATAATACCTTCCACACCCCGCTCTCCACTGCTCGCCAATCTACCTCCCCAACTCAATTGACTCAGGCCCTTGATCAAACAAGGATTCACATGCACATGCCCCAATTTAATCGCTCCGTCGCGCAACCTGCCCCAATACAGCGCCAACGAGCCGCGGAACTTTAAAGCTTGGAAAATGATTGGGGACTGGAATGTCCAGTCCGGTTGCAGGAAGAGTTGGTTTTGGAGACCGGGGGAGGAAGAGATGGTGCAGCGGAAGTGTTTGGAGACGCGTTGGCAGCGGAGGAGGTCGAAGAAGGGGAGGTGTGTGAGGATGAGGGTGAGGAGCTCGGGGATGGCGAGGGCGTGGTGAGACGCCCTGTCTCTTGGTTTCTCTGCTAAGAGGTCTGGTGGTGTGCTGTAGGAAGGTGCCATTGCGGGCATTGTAATTAGCTTGCTGGAACTTAGTTGTCTTTGAGATGTGTGGTGGAATGTACATGGCGAAGGGAGTAGATGTAGCAATGTGGAGCGAAGATATAATGCTCAAAGCTCAAAGCATCCTCTCTAAGTGACTCATAGATGCTCGGCTAATGATGCGTAGGGAAACATAGTGGAAAATGGACCCAGGGATCAGACTCCTTTGTGTAGCACTAATAGTTGCAATCTTGTCTCTAGCAGCTATACAAGACACCCCTAAGATAACACGATGGGAAGACTTCCAGCCAGACAATGCTAGCAATGACCCATGATCAACCCTCAATAGCTGAACAAACGTAAAAACCCTGAACGCCGCGCTTATAAGCAACTGAGCCTACCCGCACCCCTTCTTCGCCTAAAGTCCAATTTGCTGAAACTGCTCCTCCAACGTTTGGTTCGGGAGGGGCAGCTGACTAGAACGCCTTCAGCACCTTGCAAAAACACAACAGGATAGGTGAGATCAGTTGTCTTCACCAATTCCACGTTCGACTTGCTGCCGAGAAGACAGGCGGTTTCCACTGCAGCCGATCAGGATCAATCGAGCGCTTGCCCTTCACCTTCTCTTTCGCTTTCTGCCGCTCTCGCTGTTCGATTACTGCGTCTGTGAGAACGATGACGTGCTGGTTCTTACTGTACCTCAACATGTTGAGGTTACCCAGCGTGTGTAGCACGTCCGCCGTGGTCATTGCTGTGGCGGCTCCGATGTCCTCAATGTTGGCCTCCACACGGCCATCCATCAGCAGATCGACGATGATCTCCTGCCAGTACGCACGATAACCCAGCAATCCCAAATCGGACAGTGGCTTCTCGGGCGAGCCGAGTTTGCCCTCGCGCTTCGAGAGCAGATAAGAGAAATCGATGAGCAGCTTTCCAAAGCCACGGCGCTGATACTGTGGGAGTGTGAGGATACAAGCAACGTTGTAGCCTTCAGCTGACTCCTTTTCTTTCGAGAAGTAGCCCACTAGATGGCAGCCGTGTTCATCGCGTGTGGCCATGCAATAGAAGAGGAAGGGGTCGACATCGTAGTACAGCGTCTTGTGGTCGAGAAAGAGTTTTGATAATAGACAGAGGTTGCGACACCATGTCCGTTGCCGTCGGCCGTCGATCTCGAAGAAGGATACGTAGTCGTCGCGGTAGATCTCGTTGCCGGGCGGGTGTAGCAACGTACACTTTGAGCGATGTCGTTCGAAAGGAGTCACATCGTCGAAGTAAGAGAGGCAGAATTCGCAGACGTAGACCATATCAGCGTCGACGAAGTCGATCGGATATGGCGAGAAGTACCACGGCTCAATCTCGTATTTGCCCATTTGGATTTTCTCAAGATTTCGCACACGCGATATCTCAGTCTGATTCTGCGTCATCGAGCCGGATGTTCGCAGCTTCTCAATCTCATCTTCTCGGGAATAGTGCTCAGGGGGCGCGGCTTTGGCTGCCGCGTTAGCATCTTGCAGGTCGACGACATCCATCTCCTCATCCTCTGGCTTTGGCGTGGCGCCATCCGGGACTTCGCTGGTGACGAGAACTTCCTTGTTCTCTTTTCCGCCCGCCTTCGTTGCTCGTGGTGCCTTGCCCGGTAAGTTTACGCTCGTGGCCTCTGGTGTGCCAGAAATGTCTCTGTTGCTCTTCGACCTCTTCAAGTTCTTTTGATCTGATTTGGACGGGGCTTGCTTTTGCGAGCCTTGGGTCTTCTTCTTTTCGGGCTTCTCTGGGGCAGGCCATTCAACCTCTCGCGAAAGGTCGATTCGATCAGCGTCGATCCACTCGTCGAGACGCTTGTTGAACTCCTCATAATGGACGTAGAATGTTGGCTTGCCACGGCGCGTCCGCATGTGCAAGATCTCTGCCTTGCGCTTCTCGCCTTCCTGTCATACTGTTAGATTAATACAGCAGGCGCAATACATTGAGTATGGTGGGTGACAGTAGCCGTAGCAAACATCACAGTATGCCACTGGAGACATTTACAAGGAGATTTTAGGAGCGGAATGAAAAGGAGGACATCGCTACTGGAGGTCCTCGTGATATCGAAGTTGGTGTTCGCGCATCGCCGGCTACTGGGCATCGCATCCATAGGGCTGAGGCTCACCTTCTCAACGTATGCTTTCGTACCAATCCTGCATGCGACACATCAGTATTCATCGTCAGACACACTCTCCTAACTTCGCACATACCTCAGCGTTGCTAGAGTCGCAAACCCCGTCTCAACCGGGACCGGCGTGCCAGCCGGCCCTTCCGAATTATCTCGGCCTCCCATGGCTGCTCTAAAGCTGTGGGTAGATTATCGCAAGTTTTGGGTGTGGTGATGGATTATTGTCGTCGCGAATCTGGAGCCGTCTTTGTCGCGATGCGCGATGGTAAGCACAGTGGATGTTGCCGCCTAACGCCTGCGAGCGGCGAGCTATCAGCACGTGCAGATTGCGCGCACAGACCACCGATTCTAACTTTTCGAACTTGCGGGGAACTCGGAGGTTTACAAACGACACCACGTACCGGTCAATGGATCCCACTACTTCTACCAGATCGAGGAGACGGTGAGGAAGCCATGGCGCCAATTGCGCTCACCCATCTGTCCAGCAACTGGAAGAAGCTGCAGAAGACCTTGCAAACGAAACCTACACGGACTGCGAGCCCCGAAAGCTCAAAATCCGCCGCGAAGCAGCGACAAGATTCTCTGAAGCGCAAAAGGTCTGGGCAAGTCAATGGCGGCCAGACTAACACCTCGTCGAAGTCTGTGAACGGTGCAACTCGAACGTCGAAACCACTTCCTTCCCGAAAACGTCAGAAAATGGAGGAGCCTCCATCCGTTGGCGCCTCCAAGAAGCATGGGGACCCTAAAGTCCTCTCGCGGAGCGTTTCAATGCCTACTCTGCGCCAACCGGCCCTTCTCGCTGATCCAAAGGCCGCCGCAAAGTCGATTTCGGTCCTCGAACCCCATCCCGACTATCCGGATATCGAAAACGACGGCCTCTCTACAACAGCTCTGCCGGGAAAGTATGTGGCCCTGGACTGCGAGATGGTCGGCACAGGACCGGAACCAGACCGCGACTCAGCTTTAGCCAGGGTATCTGTAGTGAACTTCCACGGACACCAGGTCTACGATTCGTACGTCCAGGTCAAAGTCCAGGTGACAGATTACCGCACCGCCGTGTCTGGTATCGAGCCTAGGCACATACACAAGAACGTCGCGAGAAGCTTCAAAGAGGTTCACAACACGCTCAAGGCTCTGCTCGATGGAAGGATATTGGTTGGCCACGCTGTGAAGAACGATCTCGACGCGCTCCTCCTCAAACACGATAAACGCTACATCCGCGATACGTCGAAGTACTCCAAGTTCCGCGACATCTCGGCCGTGCCGAACCGAACACCGAGTCTGAAACATCTCGTGGAGAAGCTGTTAGGTGTGGTGATACAAGTTGGCTCTCATAGCTCTGTGGAGGATGCTAGGGCGACGATGGCGCTGTTTAGATTGGAGAAGGAGGGCTTTGATACCGAGGTTATGAACAGATACGGCAGCATCAGGATCGAGACACCAAAGGGAGAAGATGAGGACGCAGATGTGGGCGACGGGCATGTTGTGCGGAAGAAGAACAACAATCGAAGGAAGAACAAGAAGAAGAAACACTGAAGAACCAAGGTGGTGGCTCTTTCTCATATCATTTAACAAGGATCTTCGGGAGGTAATTCTGTTGCATATATACCCATCAATGCGAAAATCTTCGATATGTCATTGACGTACGATGCATTACTTCAAACAAATGGTATCTCAATCCTGGCAACGCTATGCTATGCTAAACGCCTCGCTATTCCCATGCAAATGTCCAGGGAAAAAAAAAACCACTAATGCCCGAAATTATGCTTCCCACGCGCAACCTTAACTCTCTCCACATTCCCACCCCTCCTAACCGTCGCCATCCGATACGGCTTACTCAAGTCCTCCTCCTCATCCTCCCACTCGAACTCGCCATCATAGAACGCCTTCTGCCCCGCCAGCGGACTATTCGGACTCGCCAGCATCGCATGGATATTATTCACACCCGAGTAGAGCGAGTACTCATTCGCCAGCGCCGCCGCGCTATCCGTGCTCAGGGCTGGTAGAGCGGTCGCTGTCTTCGTCGTCGAAATCGAAGAAGTGGAGGTAGTGACTACGGTCGCGGCGGTGGTGGGTTTGGAGTGGATCTGTGTCCAGGCGTCTCTTATCTCGACTTCGGATTCCGGGTATGCGGATTCTGGATCCACTGAGGAGAGGGAGGCTTGGGACATTGTTTTGTCGCGTCTGTCCATCTCTTGGTCTTTGTGCGGTGAGTCGGTGGGCGGGGACGGGTAGTAGGGTGCGGAGGTCTCGTCGTAGTAGTTGTAGTTTGTTATGTAGCTTGATTGTTGCTGGGCGTTTAGCTGGGTATTGACGACTGTCATTGTTTCGGCGAGGACGTCTTCCCCGTTCTGGGTGTTGCTAGTCGTGTGGGCCGCATATGGATTTGTCTCGTATGTATTTGGCACAGCGGTTGGGGGAGGGGTCGGTAGCGAGCCCTTCGCTATTTTCAGAGGCTGAGGGTGGTCGGGTGTGGGTTTCCTCAAAATGGGGCCTTGCTGCTGTGAAGGTGCCGCATAAGCTACATAGCTAGTTGCAGGTTGGTCCACAAACTTGGCAAGGGCGGTCTGCTTTGTCTCTCCTGGGAACGGTGTCTGAGCGTATCTGTGCTCTAGTTTCGCTACTGGAGCATAGTTCGATGTCGGACCAGCAGGTTGGAGTGGGGGGCTGATAAGCCCTGCATATGCCTGGTATGCAGTTCCTGAACTTTGTTGAAAAGAACTGCTGTCGGCTTGCTGCGTGGGGAAAGTCTGTACGCTTGATGGTTGAGATTGAGGAGGAGTACGTTGGCGATGGTGAGCAGCTGGTCCACCGATCATCAGACTAGCAGGGAGCCCAGGTGCTAAAGTGTTTTGACTATGAGGCTTGAGTGGTGAAACATCGCCTGGTTGATATATATGGGGGGTTGCTTCAGGCGTTATCGGTGAAACTGGCATAGCAGGGAGCTCTTGTGGCATGATCGGAGCAGGTGTCGAAGTAGCTGGTAGCTCGAAGACAGCAGCAGACTGGGGAGCAGCAAGTGCTGCATGTACAAGTTGAGGCGATTTTCGTCCATCTTTGACCTGCGCCGCTAGCCCTTGGGGTGTTGTGCTAGTCGGTTTGGGGGCAGAAGGGTACAATCCTCCGGGTCCAACAAGCCTGAGGCCACTGGACTGAGAACCTCCAGCTACAGGGTTAGGAAATGGTTGCGTGCGGCTATCATATAATTGCTCCTGATGCCACCGCTGAGGGCCGCTGTTACGTCCGCCCGCGGAAGCTAAGGGGGCACCGGCAGGTTGTGTATTGTTGAGAGAGATTGAGACGCCTGATTGACTAGGATGAGGACCGAAAACACGAGCTGGCTGTCTTCCGTGTGAAATAGCCATACTTGGCATTGACTGCTTTGGAGACAAACCTTGCTGTAGAGTCGGACGAGCGTTGCGCGAGAAGTTCGGTGGTATGGGGATACTGTTAGGAAGCGCCATAGGTTGACCATTGGACTGCTGCGATGGTAGACGCGACTCTGACGAAGAAGGACGAACAGGGTTGCTGGGGAGCAGTTGTGGGCTAACATCACGACTTGTGTGCGTCGACAGATTTGGTGTGTTGCCTGCACTAACAGTATGGTACCTCACATACTGTTCCCTGCCAGTCGCGTTTGTTGGTGCCATCTGGCTGCGATTCGATACGCCAGCATATGGAAGAGGCATAGGTGGAGAATTTATAGAAGCAGCTCTATTGTGAAGAGGTCCACGCGTATTGTTATGTAGTGGCGGGCTCGTGGTAGGAATTGACGGGGTTGAAACCTGCTTCAAGTGTGGTGTCGATTGGTGGGATATTAGCACAGGTCGAGCGGCTTGACTCGACGTAGCTGAGAGTCTTTGGGAACTATGTGGTGCACTTAAAGCTTGTGTAGGAGGCTTGGGTAAAGCGCCAGCTGTCGGTGGTGCTGATCTCGGCATTGGGGGGATATCCCGCCCTAGCAAAGCCAAAGTGCATTTTCGTTGGTCTTCCGGGGCAAGCTTCGAAAAGTATGATGTCGAGAAGAAGAGGTCCTGGAGTTCTTTCTGATTTAGCTGTTGTCTGAATCCCTCAATCTCCTTTCCGTAGAACATCGCTAGGAAGGCGATATCTCTCCTAGCGTCCCAAGACAGGTCGTTGCTTCTGCATAATTGGAGCGAGGTCTTGATGAGGTAGAATATATTCAAGCTTTTGAAGGTCTTCATCTTGCCGTCCGTGTCGAGACGCAGCAGTACTTGAGTTTTTGGTAGTAGATCGCTCTGTGGGGTACCCAGGGAGCCTTGAGATGTCAGCGATGATCTTGAACACAACCATGTATTGAGGCATACCTGGGGGTAACAAGTTCACTTCCACGTCCCGACTCTCGGTACAATTATCCTTGAATTGAGGACCCGTTTGAATAAGGATCTTTGCTGGGAACAATGAGTTCATGCCTTTCGGCAGCCGTATCCTGTTCTAAGTATGAGTATTCGTACGTTGTGCTTGAACAGACTCAACCTACCGTTGATCGTGCTCCAATTTTTTCAGTAGTCGATTATATTCTTTAGCTTCGTATACGATATGGATATCCATCATATCTCGCCGAGAGCCCAGGCATAACAAAGGTAGGCCGCCGATCGCAGCCCAGTTAATCGATTTGCCATCGAGAAGGTTTCGAATGTGATTTGCGGCAGCGATGAAGTTTGCCCTTGGCGGACCTCTGTAATCGTTCCCTTGTCTGAGTTTCCAGCTGTTCAAGTCCTCAACGTTGTAATACTTCCAAGTTTCCACCATCTTGAGACGGGATAAGGAATGACAATGTGTGGAAAAGAAGAAATGAGCACAGAAGCTACGTCTCACGGAGGCGATAAGCTCTCTACTTTACTCAGCACGGGTCCTTGAAGAGCGGAGTACTAAGGATCCGCGCGTAAGGTGACACCCGAGTCTGCTCGCCGCAGCTACGCCTATTGAGGGCCTAAAGCCGGGGTCAAGAGGTATTCTCCAGAGATGTGAGCATATGGTTCAAGGCTGAGCACCGTGGTCCCGGATGAGAATCGCGAAAAGAAGTGGTTCTCCGTATAACTGCTCGAACGAGTTAAGCTGATTGGCTGCGACCAAGGATGGTCAACGCTTGCATGCAAAGTCTCGCAGCTGAAGTGCAAGCTTCGAAAGAGTGTCGCATGAGGTAGAGCAGAGGCTGATCGCGCCTGCGGGCTGCAAGTAATCTTTAAGCAATCTGGCATCTGACTTGACCATGTTTCGGCTGGTGGAGAGATGCTGTCGCCAATGTGGCTTGTGCGGAGCTGGAGGTCGATGAACCAGTGGGAGTGCGCTCGAGCGCCACTTGGGAAGGCTGAGCGCATATAATTAGCATCTGACAAAGAGGTAACATCGTTAGCCTTCAACACCTGCTCAGCATTGCATTGCGGCTGGCTGGTCTGAGTAAGCTACTCCGGGACAACAAGATTTTCGAATTCTTGATAAGTCGCCGTCTCTGTCTGTGCGAGATTTTCTTCGAGCTTTGACGTGCCGTTGGTTCAAGCATGCGCCCGAAGCTTACAACGCGACTGGAAGCAACCAACAAGGACCCTATGATCGATACCGATACCGTTCGCACCAAATCTGTTTTGTTGCTGGGGCTGCTAAAGGGCCGCTGTACCAGTTCCCAAACCCGGCTGGTATTAAATGCGATGGCCGCTCGCCCACACCGATACCAAGTCGTTCGCATAATTATCAATCAAAGTTGCTGAGCTGAGATGGAAAACG
The DNA here is from genome assembly GCA_010015825.1 of Lophiotrema nucula. NCBI lineage: Eukaryota > Fungi > Ascomycota > Dothideomycetes > Pleosporales > Lophiotremataceae > Lophiotrema > Lophiotrema nucula. The sequence goes on along the minus strand of ML977312.1, from coordinate 113,607 downwards.
AACACCATCCATTCGATATGCCTATGGAATCCCGCCAGATTTGCCCTTATACCAGAAGCAGAAAGCCGCCTTATCCGTTGCCTTGCGACAGAGTGTCTCGGGAGGTCGTGAAGTCGTAGTAGTCGTTGGTCACATATCTAGACCCCACCACCTGGGAAATGGAAGTCAGCATCTGCCCTCATGCATCTGCTCAACAGTCTGTTTGGATCGCAAAGAACTTCGAGAAATCTCATGATGGAGGATGCAGGGTACTCCAGCAGGAGCTGTACTTCGCTCCACACTCGTGCGAAATGATGACACGAATGTGTCCATCGTCTATTTGATGCGTTGTGGTGCCACGGACCTGATCTATCCACGGACACGCTATAGTCACCTGCTGCTCTTTCCTTCTGCTTCTGTGCCAGCGTCCTTGACTTGAGCACCATGTATCCGCTGCCGAGAGAGACGGCAGACAACAAGGCGAAATTACGAGGTCTATCGACGCCTCCGTCAGTACATGCTCAGTATGCGGAGAACAGCGACTGCCACAAGCGTTGGGAGCTTACGTCAAGAGCCGAGCGTACGCCATTGTGTCGGTTTGAGTAGTTGTACGTGAAGGTACACTTTAAAATTACTTCAGGAAGTCTTAGATGGTTTAGAAAGGACCAGGTTGAAGCTGGCGAGGGGCGGAGGGTAGCTCACACGACACTAGCTAGCTAGCTATGATGCTCTTCCCCAGAAATTCGAGACCCCGGTAGCGCGCCTGCAGTTCGCAGCCGAGGCCGGCGGAATACCTGGGCAGGATCTGCGGCAGAATATCTGGCACACCGCCCGTGCACACCAAATTTCTTGCGCAGCCCCGCGACACCAATTGCGCAAAGTTCACGATGCCGCTGCCAAAGCGACAGGTCATACCGTCCAAAGCTGGCCCGAGCAGGGACAGGTCTAAGAAAGGTGCGTCGCTGCTCCCCTTGCTGCATTCGACTCTCTTGTTTTGCGCAAATACACTGTTCAAACTCTTCACCGGTGCCAGTCGCGATATTAGCTGACACATGGATACCAGACACTCGCTTTGCGAATTTCGAGACAGACCCCAGATTCCGATTACCGTCGCGGAAAAGCGGAAAAGTCAAGCTCGACAGTCGATTCGACCGCCTTCTCACCGATGTCGATTTCTTCACCAAGGCGTCTGTGGACAAGTATGGCAGGAAGGTAGAAAAAGATGCTGGAAGAAAAGAGATTGAGAAGCGGTTCTACCAGGAAGACGAGGACGAGGACGAGGACGAGAGCGGAGAGGATGAGGAGGTAGGACACAAAGATCGAGCTGTGAAGAAGGAGCTGGCAAAGGTGGACAAAAGAGGGCCAAACTACGACCCTATAAGAGATGGAGGTTTCTCAGAATCGTCATCAGATGAGTACTCTAGTGATGAGGGAGAAGACGAGGAAGAGGATGTTGAAGAGCAGGCCGAGCTGCCGGCAGAGGCGAACGACGTACCAACAGGAGACGTCACATCACGATTAGCAGTCGTCAATATGGACTGGGACAATGTACGGGCGGCCGACTTGATGGCAGTAGCGAATTCGTTCATTCCAGCGACCGGCCGTATACTCAGCGTAACCATATACCCGAGCGAGTTTGGCAGGGAGCGGCTGCAACGCGAAGAGATCGAAGGGCCTCCACGTGAGATATTCGCCTCAAGCACAACTGCAAATCAGAAGGATATCGATGATCTGGACGACCCGGAGGAAGCTTCAGAATCCGAGGTCGATGAGGAGGAGATCAAGAAGGATCTGCTCAAGGAGGGTGGCGGCGAAGAGTTTGATTCGAAAGCCCTTCGCGCTTACCAGCTGGACCGACTACGGTATTACTATGCAGTCATTACCTGTTCTTCTGTAAAGGTTGCCAAAGCGATCTATGACAACATGGACGGCCGAGAGTATCTATCGAGCGCGAACTTCTTTGACCTGCGATTTGTACCGGACGACACCACCTTCGACGAAGATCCCCACGACGAATGCGAAAGACTACCGGACGCGTACAAGCCTAACGAGTTTACCACCGATGCTCTGACACACTCCAAAGTGAAGTTGACCTGGGACGCCGACGACACAACGCGCAAGGAGGCTCAGAAGCGCGCGTTCTCTCAGAAGGAGATCGACGAGAATGATCTTCAAGCATACCTTGGCACAGACTCTTCCTCGGGGGAGGAGGAAGAAGATTCAAAGTCAACCAAGGCGGCAGCTCTCAGAAAGGCGTTAGGTCTAGGCGCTACAGAAGCACCATCTAAACCCAAGTCAGGATCAAAGCGCGATCGAGACTTTGAGAAGCCGGCAGGAGAGATGGAAGTCACATTCACGGCAGGCCTGTCAAATGCAGTAAACGGGTCCGTCTTCGAGAACGAGCCGATCCTGAACGAGACATCGATCGAGAAGTATGTGCGACTGCAAAAGGAGCACAAAGCGCGACGCAAAGAGCGCGCAAAAGCTAGGCGAGAAGGTCGCGACCCAGATGCTGTCGAAGGCGCTGAAGAACCTAATTCGACAAAGACAGCAGAAGACCCATGGAATGACCCGTTCTTCGACTCGAACCCCGAAGCCGCGAAAGCTCTTGAACGGGAAGAGAAGAAGTCCAAGAAGCAGCAGAAGCGCGAGGAACGAGAGAAGGCGGAGAAGCAGTCCGCAGAAGAGCGTGCACAGCTTGAGCTCCTTATGGTCGATGACGAGGGCTCCAAAGTACAGCACTTCGACATGAACGATATTATAAAATCCGAGAAAGCGAAGAAGAAGAGCAAAAAGCACAAGGATAAGCCGGTCGCTGTGGTAAACGACGACTTCAAATTGGACGTCACCGATCCTCGTTTCGCGAAGTTGTATGAGAGCCACGAGTACGCCATTGATCCTACGAATCCGAAGTACAAGAGCACGGAGGGTATGAAGGCACTGCTTGAAGAAGGGCGGAAGAAGAGGAAGCGTCATACGGATGATGGTGAGCCTGTCGCGCCCAAGAAATCGAAGAAGCAAGTGGACGTTTCAGGTGATGCGGATGATCTGAAGAAGCTCGCCGCTAGAGTAAAGGCGAAGAGCAAGAACAGGTAGCTATTAGTCCCTTGTAGTGTGTATCTCAGGTACAAAATAGAACGATCTCTTAAGCAGAGACTAGAGTTCCTTGCTCGTCGACTGTATGCGCACTTACCCAGCAATTCATTTCTCATTCCTATGCCGCGGTACGAAGGTAACCATTGCTTACGTGATCCATAGGAGCGTAAATGAGGCAGAGTGATAATGCGAACTGGATTGAGAAGGATATCGACGGTCTAGAAACCTTAGTAGAAGAAAAACGCCAGAGGGCCTAGCAGCCCTTGATGCACACACGCAGGATCGCGATGCTATAGTGGAACCTCCTCCATCATCTGGAGTGCTCCTTCTCTTCCGACCGTGATAATAACATCCCCGAGCGTCTTCGTCGAGAACCCAGCTTCCGAGTACCTGAAATAGTAGTCCCATTTCCTCTTGAAGACTTCCGCACCTTCCGCATCCATACCCTGTCCCTTCTTCTCCTTGATCAACTGTGGTTTGATCGTTGCTTCCCAATTATTTAGAAATGCATCCCGCCACAACCGCAGTGCCTTCGCGTAGTGCGGTCCTATGTTCTCGATCGCATCCACCACTAAACTGCCGCTCGAACCGCTCGTTATCGAGTTAACGAGCTGCGTGACAGTCGGAAGATGTCCGCCAGGGAAGATGTAACGCCGTATAAAGTCGTCGGATTTCGCGTACGCCTCGTACCGAGCTTCGGGCATGGTTATACACTGGAAGCATGCTATGCCACCCTCCTTCTTCAATAACTTGTTTATGTACTTGAAGTACGTCTCCAAGTATTCCTTGCCTACTGCCTCTAGCATCTCAATCGAGATGATCTTGTCGTATGGTCCTGAAGCTGGCACTTCAAGGTTTCGGTAGTCGCAAAGGAGGACAGTGATGCGATTATTGAGACCCGCCTCGCGTATTCGCTGCTCTGCGAGCTCCTTCTGTTCGACACTGAGGGTGACAGAGGTCACGCGACAGCCTGTCTGCTGTACTGCCCTTATTGCGAGACTGCCCCATCCCGTGCCTATCTCCAGGACATGGTCGGCCGATTTGATGTGGGTATTGTCTATAAAGCGCTGCAGCTTCCGCATTTGCGCGTCTTCGAGGGACTCGGTTTGTGATGTTGGATTTGACTTCGGCAGCCATATGGGGCAGGAGTAGGTCATATCTGGAGAGAGAAAAGCAGCGAACATCTCATTCGAGATGTCATAGTGTGCTGAGATGTTGAGTAGAGCGTTTTTCAGGTTGTTGCTCCCTCTGACCATAGCAGCCAGCCCAGTTGAAATCGCAGAGGTGAGAGTGGAGCCGTTTGACAGGTACTCGCGATTGAGGATAAAGAGCTGCCTGCGTGAGCTAGAAGCGACAGATACCCAAAGGATTGCCTACCTCGAAGAATTTGGTTAGATCTGGTGATGTGACTTCTCCAAGCATGTAGCTCTCAGAAAAGCCCTGCAGCTGGTTAGCTCACTTTTCAACTTGGGAGAAGCACGCCGAGGCTTGCTTCAGGTAAGAGGAACACACCATATCAGCAAAGAGCGCCAGTCGCACCCAAAATCTCTCATCGTGTACATGAAGTGCAGCTACGGGGAGCCCATCCTGCTCATTGCCAAAGACGCTGGAAGCTTTGCTTGAACTAATCTCGTAGACTGCAAGCTTGCCTAATTGTATAGTTGACAGCTGTGACAGAGTTCCATTCCTACATAACGATACTAAAGGTTCCCAGGCTTGCGAAGCAATGCTGTTCCATATCGTCGATGCGCCGCCGTAGAGAGGGCTTAGAATCGCCATGCGGCTGGTCTCGATCCGGTGTCGGCCAGGACGCCAGGCCGCAGGTTGACGGGCTCAAAAAGAGTCAATTGCAAAGGAAACACAGCTCCAGTTATAGGAGATGCCCGAAAACGGCGGTGCTACTCGAACAAAGGTCGTGAGATGGGCTGGTGTAAGCTGAGATGAGAACGAACGAGTCGCAAGGGCCCGCCATGGTGAGGGCGCTGTGGAGTTTTATTGCAAATGAAAACATGCTGAATCGGAATCAGTTGAGCCGACCAGTCCCTCTTCGCCTTAAGGTCGGGGCCCGCGACTTGCGATGCGTGTTGAATTTGTTTGAGCTGCAGAATCGACGAGGGGTACTTTGCCGTTTCGAGCTACTCCATGACGTCTTCAACCTTTGTGGCAGCAGGGCCGTTGTAGTACGACAACATTACACGTGGAAGCACCCTGCGATATCGTCCAGGCCTATTAGCTGTGCAGAGGGTCTTCTACCGTTCGCCAGAAGCTGACCACACATGAGGTGGAAAGAGCCTATGGTGTCTTTTCAAGATGATCAACGCTCGCGGCCAGGACAGGGTCCCGGCAAGCAAGCTGCGTTAGTGAGGGGCAGCTGCAGGGCGAATCATTCATGCAAGCTGCAAGGGCAGGCCCTCGTGCCTTTGAGCCTCAGCCTTATGTTCGGTTCTACAACATCCGGTCGCGACATGTTACTTTGAAGGATGAGCTGATACATCGTGAAGTAGCACTGTACTGATCAGGCTGAATGTCTTCCACCAGTGGCTGAAGACGTGCGAAAAAGCATCTATGAAGAATCAATGTATTCCGTGGAGAACCGAAGGGTTTCATAAGACCTCCTCGCTAGAACATGATCCTCCCGACCCGCAAGAAATGACATTTGTCACGAAGCTTGATTCATCGTCGTATAGGTATTTCAAGACTTGGTTGAACGGGGAGCGTGGGTGCTCGAAGGGGTGCTCGTGTTGCACCTGTGAAGCCCGCAAGGTCGTTGTGGATGAGAGCATCTAATTAAATGAGTATCAGTATTAGAGAAGAGCTGAACTTCTGGGAGCTTAAGAAATTGGAAAGCATAGCGCGTCACAGCTGCACTTTTCGACGATGATGAGTGTCGTTGTTGGTCCGTGCTTCGTATATCGCACTCTCGACGCGTCGGCGCGTCTTCCTGCATCGACCACGACTCTACTGGAGCGCCCAAAGTCACCACACCCGCAATACTGTCAAACAGATTAGCAATTAAATTCTGAACAATGCTCGCCATCCAGTCCTCAACCAAAAGCTCGCAAAAATGCACGCCGAACCTCCTTCCTGCGCGACTCAATCACAATGGCCCTGTCAACGACACGGAGCGTTACTGGAAGCCTGAGAGGACTGAAAACGGCACGTTGGTCATCGAACTGTTGCTCTCCCTTTCCTGACAGTACCTAGAGAAGAATCATGCCTACTTCCGCGGCCGTCATCTCCACGGCACATCGCTCGCTCTTCCAGCGAATTACACCGGCGCCGTCCTGCAGATTACCGATAAAGATGTTCCGACAACGAACAGTAATCGGATGGAGACTGAAGACAACGAGGAGGAAGATGATGAAGAGTCACAGAAAGTAGAGGTCAAGCTGATCGAACAAGTAGGAGAATTCGACGAATTCATGATCTGGGGTCATGGCGGGTCGATCGATGCGAGCGAAGATACGTACGCCAGAGCAATTAAGGAGTGGATAGGGTTTTCGGAGGCTATGCACATCGAGCCTCAGGATAAAAAGAGAGGGAGGAAAGATTGATGCGATGATGATGAAGTGGATATACCGTTGTGCCATGCTGAGAAACATTCGCACGGAGCTCCGCATCCTTTTGCGTACCAGTGTGTCGTAGGACTAAGTCATGCCGACAAAGATACGCGTATGTATGGACATTGCAAAGAGCTGTTACCAGGTAATGTGTACTGGTACAAGGACTCACGCTGCGGTCTACGCGTCGATTCTCTACCTCAACGCACCTCCATGATTTCCAAGGGCGCCCGAGCTTGGAACATTTACATCAACAACGGCGTATGATCGAGCGTTGCATGTTGGCTTTACCAGGCAAACAGCCAGTGGAATGAATACTCTTATGGGGATGCACGTTTGGTTTTATTTGGTATAGGATATGTAGGGCATCATTTAGCTCTCATTTCCGAATAAAAACACTTGCATGACGGCTTCCCATTTACTGAGTCCCTTGGATGTTCTCCCTGCCTTCAAGGTATGTCTGGCACGCAGCCATCGCTGGGAGGAGTAGTAGTACCACCGAAAGCGTTTGTCCAAATCCCCACAGGTTTGCCTCGGCGCTGTTTAGGCTGCACCAGTGCTTTGAATCGGCCGGTAAGGAGAACTTCTGTGACAGGACCAGAATCAGGGAAAGTACAGCCAAGAGTATCTGAATACAAAAAGCAATGAGAGGGTTGAGGAATAGGTAGTATACAATGCTCCTTCCGGTGTTGGCTGGATTATGCATAAGCTGCTTCGGATTGGTCACATGCCTCATGAGTAGGCCCATTGACTTGCTTGAGAAGTGCGACTCCGTTCCTGGTCGGTGTGGGTGCGTAAGAATACACACCAGGGCAATTGAGAACCCGATGAACATGAAGAACATCGGGACGAGGAGACAAAGCCGGGCGCGATTTTGCTGTCGGTCGACGATGTCAGGCTTGCGAGAATAGTTTCGTTGAGGCATCGCTATGGTAGCGATCATCGAGGTGAACAAGAAGACCGCGAAGGCCACGACAAGTGTCATGCGAATCTTCGCGATGAGTTTGTATTTTCCGAAATATTTCCGTAACGTGATGAGAGCCGCAAGGTGAGAGCTGCTCGACAGTGCGCAGATGTAGAGGATTAAGACGAAGTGGGCTCCGGATGCAGTGAAGCTGCGTTGCGCTACCTGTAGGAGGAGCGCGTATTAGTTACTATGCTGGACCATAACGTATCGCCAGATCAGGCTCCTCTACACCTTTATCCATCCGCTCAGCAGGACTCTGGTAATCGTTAGCCGAGAGAACCGCGATGCACCGCATGGGTATTCTACGCATAGCCTGTGAAGAGTTGCTGGTCTCCCAATCCAATGATGAGCGGGTCTAAAAATGGTCGCCATGCATAGTCCTTTTTCCACTCTGTATCTAGAAACCGCTCACGGATCGATTTCACAGGCGCGCGGAAGGAGAGCTGGCCTTTGGAGTCGAAGGCTTGGTCGAGAATCATCGCGAGGATTGAGGCAGTAGTCGTGATGATACTGGCGAGCACAAACGAAATCACCACCTATCAGATCCTGTTTAGCGCATGCTACTATGGTGTTGGGGGCTGTTCTTACACCAACTCCAGCAATGTCCGGTTCTGCTCCATTTGAGCAATGCCCTCTATAAACGGCTGCATTGTCGAACACAACCCATGGCGGTGCCATGCACCAGTGTGAAAAGTAGTGAACCGCTGGAGCGGAGATTGAAGCTGACCAAATCGAGGATAAATGTTGTGGAGCTGGTATGGAAAAGTAATTAAGAGGGCATCATTCTGAACCTCGAAGGAGTTTTATGGTGTTGCTTGGGAATGTCGGTCGTAAGCAAGGTAGGGAACTTGTGGGTATGAATGATAGCAGGAGGAAAGATGAGTTGATACCAATAGCCTTCGGTATTTATCGCGATACGATGCGTTGCAGGTGGTGGGATGGATAGGAAGCGACGTCCTCGCGCCTTCCGTGTCCGACACACAACTTTCGGATCTATTCCGAAGTCACGCGAAGTAGAAGCGAGAAACAACAGTAATTCGACAATATATACAATTACTTTTTACGGTTGCAGGTTAGGGGACAGCGCACAACGCAAACGGCCATCAAGGCTGTGATCAATGATCGCACGCGTTACTGAAGTTCAGTACCAGCCGAGGTTACTGCGACCGTGCATGTCTCTCCGTAACCATGCCTATGACGCTTCACGCAGCCGGGGAGCCTGTTCTCGCCACTGAGAACCATACAAGAAGCCCTTTCCAGCTGTAGCGTCTCGAGTCTTACTCGGGAAAGCCTTCAGTAACGCTCCTGGAAAGAAAGCGTGTGATGGAAGGCTTTGCTTCCGAGGCTTCCCGAAACGCCGTGCGGCAGGTAGATGCCGCGATATAGGACTGGAGCACTGCTTGCTCTCCGTTATAGGTTCCAAAGGATGATCTAAAATTTGGGTTGTGCAGACCACTCGGACGATGTCGCGCAACCGTGTCGCAGTAGATGTTGTTCACATCATTCCATTGACTGGAGCAGAGCTGGAGTACTTCTCCATCATGTTGAAAACCATGGAATTGTCGACATAGCAGTCTTGGTCTGCGGTGGGACAGCCCAGATCCGCTTCGAGCTCCGTGCCGATATTGACAGCCATCGTTCGAATAATATTCGCAGCGTCGATGCATGAGGACGTATTATAGTATGCCATACTCGTTGCAGTATAGTTCGGTTCATTTTGAAAGGACCAGTTCGTCGAAGACTGTCGATCGTATGAGTCATAGCTGAACGGGGTCATGCTCTCCCTCTTGACCTCCGGTGTCTGGGTGATGGGCATGGGGTAGTACGCGGTGTTGTCGAAGTGTGGGGGCGTGTCGACACTAGATGAGATAGACAGTGGACTTTGACAAGAGTCGTATTCGCTCAGTGGACCTGCTCGTCGTGCTGGAATGGCGATTGGAGCCACTGCAATTGTAGATGGAACAGAGGTGCAAGATGGTGGTGACGAAGCGCCAGGAGAGGCTGCACACGTGTTTTGGCTACACGCGAGCTTTCGTCCAAGCATGGCATTTAAGGATGTCGAGGCAGGAGTCGCGTCGATATTCCTGTCACTGAGACCTATTACTGCTGCAATTTCTGAGTCCGCCACTCCACGCTCGTGTAAGAGTGTTCGTAATCTCCGGTTTTCCTCGAGAACCCTTCTAGCAGCAGTCTGAATCTCAGTCGACGCCTCAACGCCCACTTGTTCGCAACTGCGCAGCTTTGCTTCGAGCTCTTGAAGATACTCCTTTCTTCGAGCGCGTGAACGGCCTGAAGGGGCTCATGTTAGCTATAGCTTCTCAATTGGTAAAAAGTCAATTTACGACGAAGATCGGCCAAACGAAGATGATTAGACCCAAATTATCGAGTACTTACGCTGGTTATCGCGAATGCGTGCCAGGTTCTGCTGCTTCTACTCGGATTAGAAAGAGTGATATGATGAGTTCGGTGGGCTTACTGTTATTTTCGAATCACTCATGGCGACCGTAGGTGCAACACAAAGATATAGAGCGAGTATTGGCGTTTGCAATTGTTCATAGGCCGAGCTTCTGTCGCGAAGGGATCATGCCAAAGGATATGTGTGACGGAAACCGGCTTCAGCATCACTTAAGAGAAGATGTGTGACTAGGGCACGAGGGGGCGCCACCAATAGGTACGATGAGATGGTTCCAGTCGCATGCTAGGTCACCCGTGTGTGCAGGGAACTTGGGGAGGTGGATGCTCGAGCATGCGAAAGCGCCATGCACATCGGCAGGGTTCTCTCTACTGGGAATTAGCAGGTTGGTATTTTTCGTTTGAGGTTGCTGACAGACGATATGTTACGCTAAGCCATGTGGGAGTCTAGCGCGCCAAGCTGTGTGTCCCTAGTTCCGGGATCCAGCTATTGGGAGCTGTCCGAAACACGTTCAGCTGTACAGTCAACAACACCTCACTCCCAGTTCAATAAGGCCGTGTCGTCGGAATGCAGCCTGGCTGATCGCTCGCTAGGCCCAACAAGTTCAGCTTTCTTAACTTCTCCGCATCTGCATCCTCTCCGGACTTCGGACTTCCACTTGCTTATCGAACACAGCATCAAGGACATTGATCAGTCATCCTTTCCTGGTCTAGATATCTAGTCCATGTGGTAACCCGCCATGGCCATTTTCGGGAGATCCAAAGCTTCTGGGGATACTTTCGATCCCACATTCCGTTACGAGACGTCCTGGCTACTCCCGCCTTCTGTGCTATTCGCTATACGCGCCTTCTTGTCTCTATACGCGTTCGTAACCATCTTCTTTATCTTCGGATGGAATGGTACCCATGGATTATCAGAGGACTCCGAGCACTCCTTCTCGTTCTTTACCAACCTGACGTATTGGGGCCTGGCATTCTACTTCCTTTTTAGCGCTGTACACACCTGCAGCTACTGGCTTACCACCAGGCCATTAGTTAATGAATGGCCGCGAACACTTCAAGTCGCACATGGCATGTTCTACTCCACGATCACAGTCTTTCCCTGGATCGTGACAAGTATGCCTCATTCGAGTGGGACGTCTTCCTGAAACTGAAACTGACTGCTTGTAGTTGTGTTTTGGGCGCTACTCTTCTCTGGTCGCTTTCCATCCCAGTACTCATCGTGGACAAACACCTCCCAACATGCCCTCAACTCAGCGTACGCGCTCTTTGAGATCATCCTTCCTCGTACTCCGCCACTTCCGTTCCTTCATTTGATAACGACGATACTATTGCTTGCACTATACCTCGCCTTAGCGTATCTGACGCATACAACGGAAGGTTTCTATGTGTACAGTTTTCTTGATATCCATAAAAACGGCTCTGGAAAAACGGCAGCGTACATCATCGGCATATTGGTCGCAGATATCGTCGTTTTCCTCATCGTTCGATACTTGATAGTTTTACGCGTTTGGGTAACTGAGAGGAAGCTTGGGAAACTTGGGAACTTTACTTCACGAGGTCGCCAAGAAATATCAGGGGACAGTGAAGCTCAAAAGTGCATCGAGCTCCAAAACATCAGTGGGAAGTAGCGACCCGCTCTAGTCTCGTCGAATCATTTTCTGCAGTAATATTTTTCTTACCGCAATGTATCCATCAATAACCGCACGTAATACGACTTATCCTCGCCTCTCGCTTCCCTCAGCCGCTTCCCTCGCCACTTTTCATGCTTTTTATCAGATTCTCGATCGCGCAAGCAACCGTTCATCACCTATCAAATAATGCTCCAGACGCGCAGAAACATATGGCACAGGATGATGCGCATTTGGCGCTTTGTGATCCAGGTGTGCAGGGCTTTCTGTACTTGCTTTTTCTCCTCGTTAGCCTCGGCCATTGTGACGGACCACCTAGCACCCAACGTCTGGCTCCACCATATGTCGACGTTTGGACGGCCAATCGGTAAGTTCGCAATTATCCTGGGCGACGACAGACTCCGGCGATTTGTCCTCGATCGTACCATGAAGTCAAACCCTGGAGCGCATCCCACGTCCCCTTTTGGATTCTTGGAGGAGTTCGTGGGCTTGCTCTTACGTAGGCATGAACTGGATCTCAGCTCACGACTCCTTCGGATTGCGTGCTTTGATGCGTGCTAGTAATTGGGCACTCGCAGCAACAGGTAGCAAGAGCCGTCAACAAGGACTAGTCGGACGACTTACAGATCCAAAGTCCCTATCCCAATGAAAATTGCACGCACGCAGTAGTACTTGCGGCTGTAGGCTCGTCCGATCTACTTACTTTGCAGCTTTTAGCCAATGAAGCGCGACACGTGAACGCCAAGCTAGCGCTGCAACACGAGATCGGACGATGGATTGGCTCCAACCGCCGTGAAAGTGGTGGGCCATGTGATTCCAGCTTCTAGAAGAAGCCACACGCTGACGTATGCAGGCTTTTATGGGCGTCGGAGGCGCAGTCCGGAATACCCATGCCTTACGCCACCTTCTTTCGTGCCATCATCCAAAGATCTATGGCATCGAGAGACGCACTGCTTTTGCAAGTCGTCCGCGGAATTCGTTGCGCCCTTAAAAGACACCCAGTCTGATTTTACAGCTTTCTGTACACCGATGGACAAGGTGATAAGGCGCCATTGGGCACTGCGTTACAGGATACTCGTGGATACTACTTTAACTCCCGGATACTAGTCCAACGCACGTGGATATGGCCGCGGAGCTCAGTGTGCAGCGATATAGTTCTAATACGCCGTCTTGGGCGGGTCCGTGATCGTCTCAGCTTGACCGCACAAGGGAGATCGCAGTAACTGTCGGATGTGGGTGCCTTTGGGGGAAATCGAGCGGCAGCAGTCCTGACCACAATGGTCAAGACTTGCATTACTCACCGTAAGTATTTCTGGAGGATGTTGGGGCCGAGAGCATGAGCTCACTTCAGGTATGTGCACTGTGATGATCATTTGGAGTACAAACAAACGCCTCAATGTACGACTTCAGCGTTCAGCATTTGCACCAGAAGGATCTTTATCGATGTCTAGGCAGGCTGTGTACCGATTTCGTCTTTAAGTCTAAAGGTCTTTGATAAGAAGCCCAATTCGCAGGAGCCCACACTACTTGGCCAGCTTTCAACATCATATGCAACCAGTGCAGCACAGAGTCTACATACTCGGTTGGAAAGCTGCCCCTTACCTATGCTTTAACCTAGGTGAAAGGCTTAGTCGCCGCCGCATCCACATGGCAATCATCTGTCCCGAGAACGGGCTACTGTATTGTCTGCGTCAACTTGAGACATGACATCGGTCATCGTCATTTCAAGCATCGACGTTACAAACCGTAAGGCGCAGCCTCCCGAACATTTCAGAAGATTTTTAACAATACACTTGACCGGTGTAGGTAGTTGTACCTAGCGTCGCTGGAAACATCCATGGCAGGCCCGATGCAGGATTAGGCAGGTACACAAGAACTATATGAGCAGTAGCCAGGGACTGCTCCGATGTGCAGACGGTCTCCCCCGTCTTTTCTGACAGTCTTCAGACTTCCAAGAGCCTTGCCTTGCTCCGTCTTTGCCGGGTGCTGTAGGTGGTGATCTGTCGATCACAAGTTGCGCTTCTTCACGATCTTCTAGAATTAGTGCAGCTCAACATCTAGTGCGACCTAAGGAAGTACCTAAGTAGGTAGAGTTCCTTCTATAAAGATGACGCCAACATACAGCGCATTCAGCCTCATGTGTTTCTCATTCTATAAGCCTAGCACTGCGATCGTGATGAGGTTGTAACCTCCATCAGCGCCTTAACGCTGTGAATGTGAAGAACGACAAGCCGCGCTCAGCTGAGCCACGTTGCCCGACAGCAAATGTCTGACTCGCTCGGAGGACAGTGCGAGCGCCTGCATATGCGCGATAGTGCTAGTTGAGTATTAACGAACCGTGTGCATGTGGGCGCCTTGCTAACGCAGGGTTGGCTCGATAAGTGAAACTGGAGATAAGTGCATTGTGGGGGTTGGCGAGGAGAATTGAGCGGAAGAATTCTCGCTTTTCGAAAGGTGAAGTGTCGCAGTCCAGCTCGACAACAACATTTACAGTAGTTTCGAGCCCTTCTAACGGGTGGACCTACTATCTTGGGTGGGGAGATGGATGTCATGTGTGGGCTAGCGTTTGAGGACGGCGCCAAGTCAGCCTTGCGACACACGTCAACCGCGAAGATTACCGTAGGGTTTGCAACACCAGCAAGGAGGCAAACAGAGGATTCTCGCGTAGCAATTGAATTCTACCCCTTTATCTGGGAAAGCGTTACTCTTTTTGACTCTTGCCACCAACTAGAAACTGAAACAATTGCGAGGTTTTTTGTCTCTGTCGACGTACCGATAAGGAAAAGTAGCCGAGGCAACTTGCAAGCTGCGACTCCGCTTGACCAACTCGTGACCTCAAAATCTGGAGGAATCTTCAGAAGGACGAAGCCGATACCTTGGTTTACCGAGTTCGAGGATGTTAGAAATCATATACATCGTGCGACACGCGGTATGCTGGACCTGTAACAGTGCTGGGTGACAACAAGCGGGCGATCCCGATCTCGGCACCCCCAACACCAACAGGGCCTTATCTAACGTGTGGCAACAGTTTCGCACGAACTGGTCTCTCGACCCCATATCGGGGATATACACATCAACCACGCGGACACCGACAGGTATACCCACGGATGCCCCATTGTCCGCGCACGGTGTCGAGCAAAGCAAAGAGCTTGCAGACTTCTTGTGCAACGTTGAGCCAGGGGTTGACGCAGTGTATTCGAGTCCCTTTTCAAGATGTCTGCAGACGCTTCGGCCTACTACGACAAGGTTGTTTGGGCAGGGGAAGGGCGGAGGGAAGATTAGAGTCGAGCGGGGGCTGAGGTATGATCACCTGCTCAGAATATGACCTAAAGGTTAACATTCATCAGTGAGTTCTTTGGACGTGCAGACTTCTTGCATCCAACTCCACCAAGCATCCGACAACTGACTCCAAACTTCGAGAACCTTGATGAGAACTATGAGCCTCTTTGTGAACCCCCTTTGGGAGGTGAAATGATCAGGGAGCTTCACGAGCGACTGTCCAATACGCTGAACGGCGTCATTACAGCACTAGATGATGACCCAAGGCAACCCAAAGTTGCCCTGATCTGCACTCACGCTGCTGCCATCATCGCTGCTGGAAGGGTACTTACAGGAGAGATCCCAGAAGACTTCGACACCGATGACTTCCAGTGTTACACAGCGGGAGTGAGCAAGTTCAGCAGGAAGAAGGGGAACGGGACTGTTGGCGACTGGACCTGTGAGTTGAACAGTGATACGACGTTCCTGTCCGGAGGTGCTGAGCGAGGATGGTATGTGACACCCTCTCTCCTACTCTCCGAGCGTTTCTTATGTTCTCCTTATCCAGGACCTTTCGCGATCACCGCAAAGACTGGCCGAAGTCTGAGCCTACGAACTCCGCAGATTGTGCAGTTGTCGTCGGCGATTCGAGCATGACTACGGTTGTGGAAATGACCACACCTCCCACTTCAGTCTCGCTGATGGCCCGTTGACTGACACCATCTGTACCAGGCATTTCAACGGAGAGGAGAGCTTCATCGCGTTTCCAGATCCCGCAGACGAGCGGCAATCACCAAAACTGTGAACGAACCTCACAGACGAAACCATTCGTATCGGATCTTGCGGTCGTAGCAGCTTCATGACGATGCGCCAAGACATTGGGGACCGCCGTCAATCCGATCACATCATTTACCACATCGAATGGCGGCCGCCCAGATCTACAAAGTGATAGAATAGACACAATACTAGCTCTTTGCTTTTCTGTCTTTTCTTTATAGCGTTTCTCATCGCTCTGATGAAGACCGAACCCAAAGCATGACACCAGCCCTACAAACCAACCTGACATTCATCAACACGTCCAAATAAGCTCACCCAGAGACCAGAAACGCCCCAGTAAGTCGCTACCGGTACTTTGAGCACCTCCGAAGCGTACGGTAATGAAACGACGCCACTACCGCGATGTTGTGTGGTTCCTTAACTTTTGAACTCAGATCTGGGGTGAGAATTGACAGAACGCGAGGGTGATCGGCGGCGTGGAACCGGGGCCATGCTGAGGCGGCCCTTATTAAGGCTGCGCGAACCCCAACGCGAAGTGCCGCTTCGCACAACTGCCGTTCATAAACCAGTCAGCGGAACCCTGATCGTTCCATGACTTTTGTGCGATACTGTTCGCTGGCCGAGAGGTCTTTTCATATCGTTGTTGATTTTCCGCTTCGCTAATTGCAGCTTCGCTCGACGACTCCTGAGCTGCCCACCGTCCAGAACCAGCACCTGAGCTTGCTGAACAAGATGAAAGATCCTAGGACGAGGGGAGAGCACAGTGGAGCGTTTGACAGAAGCAATGCAGCCAACTTGGGCGAGGGACAGCTCTCGAGCTCAATTCCGATCGAATCGCAACACGGGCTCTCTACAATATCCACCACAGCACGAACACCAGCGACTACTGACGAGCACCCTTTACGACAAGGTTAACGCAGCTTTAATACTATTCGTTCAACGTGTCATGGATGCTTGTGGACTTTGGTTTTAGGTCCTAGCGAAGCGAGAAGCCGTCTTCCCCAGGCAATCGCAACGAACTGCCTCAACGCGTATCGGCAGTCTTCTTCAGTCCCAAGGTCTCCACGATCGACAGTCAGAATCAAGTCTGGCTATCACTAACGTCACTGTGGTCTATGCTAACGTAGATCATGTCACAACCCAAGTACACGAACGCGCTTAACTCACCTTCGATCTTGAGAACAGCCTCTCCCAGTCCATCGTAGAGGCTTGGAATGACACCGTTACGAACCCCTCGACCTTCGTCGCAACGGCGAGCCTCCTTGCCGACACCTCTCGTGCTCCACTCCGTCTTCATTCTCGTTGGCATCACGCGTCTTCCGGAAAAAGCTTCACCCTTACTATCAGGGAAAGTAAATACAAGTGGGTGGAAGAGAACACGCGCAAGTCTGAGGCAACGTCGAGGGCTAGTGACATGAGTATGATTAGGCTGGTAAATGAGATGACGGTAGGGCTTGGTCGTGGGCAACAAGGGCTGGATGAAGAGGCGTGATGAAGTGAAATGCGACGGACCGCGATGGTGCAGTTGAACCACCAGCTATCCACACCACCTGCCGATCTAGCAATTGAGCCTGGGCAATACAAAGGAATTGATAATACCCAAATGTAGCTCGATGCTGTTCGAGGACACGCAATGCAGGAGGGCAAGGTTGACTAGCAGTTCGATACGAGAATTCGTAGAAGGCTGTTCTCCTCACTGCAACCGTGTTCACAACCAAATTCCAAAACTCCAGATTTCTCGAATCCGGACTTCTCACCGTTGCATCCGCACGAAAGACACGGATTACTCATCAAGTCTATGGATACGCTCCATTGAGTTCCAGGGCGCGGTCCATCCTCATATCCCCACTTCATCTTTTTGAACATAGCTAGTATCCACGTACGTTTACGTCGAAACTCCTCCACCTTTCGATTCGTCTCAATTATCATGCCGCTTTACGAGGTCTTCCACGGCGTTCATCTTACTCCAATCCAACGTGCCTCTCTCGCAAAAAAATTAACGCACTTACATTGCTCAACGTTTAGTGCGCCTTCAATCTTCGTCAATGTGACGTTTCACGCAGCGAAAGAAGGTGACGTGGAGTTTGCGGGTGGGAAAGAGGTACGTCCACACACTTTCAGCCTCGAGATGAACAAGCGAACACAAAGGTGTGAAGTCGGATGCTGACGCTGATCTGCCCTAGGTCCCCGTGAACAAGATCATAGCCCACCTGCGTCCCCGTCCTACGAAACCCGCTGACACTATCCCAAACCTCACATCCGCAATCATCGCATCGTGGAACTCGGTGGTGTACGACAAAGCGCCTGAATTCAACGGCCGAATCGATGACGAGAAAGCGCTTCACACCGTGTTCATAATGGAGGATATCAGTGGAGGCGCAGAACAAGGGTTCATCTTACCGCTGGCTGGCAAAGATGGCGATGGTGTGTGGGCGGAAGAGCAGATGCCTGAGTTCGAGAAGAGGGCAGCTGCTGGGGATAAGAGTGTGGAGAAGTTGATTGAGGAGATTCACATTGGGCTTGGGAACGCGAAGCTGGATAAAGCCGAGTAGACTGTCAAACGTGGGCTTCAACTGTCTCATCAACCCTACGCGTACTCTTGTTCTGTATCGAATGAGATCGAGTTCTGCAGCAAAAAGTTACCTTTATGTTTTGAAGAAACTCTCTCAGAGCATCACAGAAAGACGCACGACCATTTGGATGTTTGCTCAGAGAAGCAGCATTTCTCAACAGTCGTCTAAACTAAACCCTAGGCTTCGTCATATCTGGGATTAGAGGACAACAAATTGCACATGAGATTTCTAGCAAGGTAAGTTCAAGGCTGTAGCTTCGGACCAGGCTTTTCGCTGACAAAAGTGAATTTTCCACCTGCGGAACTTAGTCAAAACGTGAGTAGCACAAAACTTTCATGTTTGACTTGACCTTGCGCAAATGGCAACATTACCATGCATATGCCTTCTTTGCCCAAGCCGCGCTTGTGCTGTACTAGTTCTCCGTCAAAGTATCATGAAGCTCAGGATCATGAAATTTGCGAACGAAGGGATTTAGCCCTAGATGGCAAGTGGCCAGATCGAACTAGAAAGCTGACTTAATCTCAACGCACCAGGGTTTCGACCACGCTTATGAAAAGCACCCCCGACGCGCTTCTTGACCGTGCGTACCGTGATTCCGTTGCAACATTGATGATGCAGCTCTTCTTTGAGGTTATCAATGGCGCTCTTGTTTGAACAAAACGTAGCGGGGCTAACGACAGATGTGGAGGCTTTTCATTGTCCGAAACTGACAAAGGATAGCAGCTAAACGATCTGCCCTACAGGTTCCCACTTGTCCTGAATGTTTAGATACACTCTTCTACCTCATTCTGCTGACCCCCGTAACCATCAGGTATCACTTTAGCAATTATGTCCTCCCCGCGTAAGACAAGATCAGGCAACATTGTCGAATATTACGACAGAGACAATGATGATGGCCGGCGGCCTGGGACAAGAAATGCTAATGCTTCCAAAGCATCTAAGAGTGGCGCAACAAAGAAACGCAACGCGACTGCAACGAATCATCCTGACAGTAACCCTCGCAAGAAATCGAGGACCAGTGCACCAGAAGAGCTTGATGAGCGCAAGACAGTCCAATGGGTTATTGGTAGAGATGATCAAAAGCAACGTGGCTATTTAGCTCGGGTTCAAGGACGTTTTGCCCAGCCGCTTCTCGGTCAAAACTATGATCAGCTGAACAATATACGAAACGAACGTCTCTTCAATTCCCCAACGTGGAGCCCAGCCTACACAGTACCATCAACTACAGCTCCCTCCCGCGATGTACGATCGAAGTCGAAGAGATCTGCTGATTCTCATAGAAAGAAGGCACTCAATGCGAACAAGAGTAGTGAAGCGCTTCGTCGCCTCGATCAGCTAGCATACAATGCCTTCAGTAACGATGAGCGCGAAGATATCCTGGAAGACTTCAATGGAAGTAATGAGGAAGATTATCTACTTTTGTCTTTGTGGCGGGAACCCTGGAGCATCCAGAAGTCCATAGAACACAGTGAAGGTACAACAGATCGATCTTCCGATGTCCCAAGCGAGAGCGCTTCGCAGCAATCCGGATCGACGAAGTGGGATTTAGATTCACGGGTGCACAATGAGCACACCAGAGTCACAGTGTATGTCAAGCTCCTTAACCGGGTAAATGCACACTCTAATAAACCTAGTACTGTCAATCCGGACGACACTGAAGCCGAGAGCCACCAATTCTTCATAATTCGAATCGAGGCTCAAGATGATGGGACGGCTCACTACTTCATTTGGACTCATCCTGGTGATTCTATTCGGGTTAACGGACAAACCTTTCACAACAACGGAGGGGAGAACGGTGACCTGAATCTTTTCATTGGTCCCTTAACTTCTTTCGCCACGATAGAGTTTTGTGCGCAGCCACTTCTATTTTGGAGACACAGACATGATTTTGAGTACCGAGCAGCTGCGCGTAAGCCTTCACGGCTAGAGCTAGCACTTAGGCGGCATTTCCGGGATGATGATCTGGCATCTACGACGATTGGTTTAACGGACGGCATCGAATACAGTCCTTCTCCTACACCTGAACAAGATGACACGTTTCGGGTTACTGGGGCTACAGGTGGATCACCCCGAAGCGGTGGACTTGGTACAAGTCCGTCGGCGCATCCACCTTCGTCACCCTCATCGCCGAAACGAAGTCCCCGAAAACGCACTTCCCCCAAAAGCTCAACTAATACGTCAACTCTGGCTTTCGACAGTCACGATCCGTGTAGGTATATTGAGCAAGAACTGAAACGTCTCCTGGAGCATGAAGATGCCGCGGCGATGTTGATGGAACTCAGGGTTCAAGCCACCCAAGATCTCACGAAATACGGAAGAAACCTTGAGCCCTATTGGTTCAGGGACGAGACTGTTTTTGAGGCAATCGCGGGCGTAAACCTGGCAATCACCTTGCTTCAGCCAACAGATGCTGGATTCTCTGCGATCAGTCGTAAAACATATGACAGAATAAGAGACAATCGTCCATTCGCCAGTCCCGAACTGGTCCGGCACGATCGGCTCTTGCTGGTCCCATGGAGAGATGGGCAACATTTCATCCTGTTCGCTGCACAAATTGAGTCAAGAGACCACGAGCAATGGCAGGTGGCATTATACGCGCTCGATCCCGTATGTTGGGCGCATGACCAAACAGCACGTGCTGCAATTTGGGAACGAACGAATCGATTCATACAGACACTGGAATGGAACAAGGCTGAAAGTCCTGCACAAGACCACATCACATGGGTGAGGGGAGCACAACAAGCAGGGAACTGGGAGAGTCCGTTCTATACCGTCTTAAATGCATGGACCATACTCCTTGGAGGCAATATTAATGTTTCCTTCCGGCCCAAGCCAGGGTTCTTTGAAGAAGCTTGGAACGTCATACATCTGGCGCGCTTGGGCTACTTAAACTGGAAACATTTGTGGGCTTTCTTACTTTGCTCCGGGTTCGCACTTGAGGACGGCTCTTTCCCAACCGAAGAACGTCGGTTCTCCAGAACAGTAGCATTCGATCGCCTAGATGGTACATTCGACGCTCTTCAACAGCCCGAGGCGGAGCAGGGATCTCGATCACTAGGACATGGCGCTACTCCTGCACTCGATTTGTCGGCGCTCGACTTGGCTGGTAATTATAACTTCCCTTCAGGCTTCCAACATACGGAGCCTTCCCCATCGGATGAGTGGGCTGTGATACGGCCACCTTTGCAACGAGCTGGACTGTTCAACCCCAGTCTGACGACCGAGCGATTGAGGCAAAGGTACCGGAATCTGTCAATAGACCCCCTGGGTCCCTGGACCGAAGGCCTCGAGGCGATGCGAGCAAGGCTACTGGAATTAGTAGAGGATCCAGATCAAGTGAGAGATATCTCGGTGCACGATCTGATTCGTCGATATGCAGATGCATACCCAATTACCAACCGCGTCCAGTTCAGCGAGATCAACCGAGGTCCTTGTACATATGCTGCAAACAGAATAAAGCTTCTGAACAAACTACCTTTACCAGAAGTATGGATGGATGGCCCGAGCAAGGACTTGAATCAGGACCAAGTCTCACTTGCAATAGCTTCAGTTCTCGAAGCCATCATGGAGAATCAGCAAGATCCGCAACATCTAGGTGGCTTCGCACTCGCGACAACATATACACTTCGAGATGCGCGACGGCCGATGAGTGGCGAATATGAGATAGCCAATCGAGTGATTCGGCCCCGGCGGGTGTGGCTCATGCCTTACTACTTACCTCGCGAGGAGCTCTTACAGATCACTGAAGGCAACCTGCCTGAATCCGTTCAAGACCATACTTTGCTTGCTATTTTGCAAGAAGAGAGGAATATGGGAAAGTCGCACTTCTGCATTTATCTGGTGGACTCAAAGCCCGCGATTCTACGGAAACATGGCCACAAGGTTAGCAATGGCATCAAGAGAATAGCGAGCAGATTGGGATGGAATACGGACCGAAATGGAGACCATCATATTGTATTCCATGGGGACTACGACGAGAACGAGGTGTGTAGGAAAGTGGTCACGCAAGGTGGTCATGCTGCGCTCCACACCGTTCTCAATGCTTGGATCGCTGCACTGGGGCTGACCTACGTCGAAGATGGCATTCGGGATCTTGCAGAAAGTTCCTACACAGCTGCGTACCATTTGATCCGCCTTGCTCTATCTGGATATATTGACTGGTCTACGATTACGGCATTCCTCGTTTGCCAGAAGCTGGTCCAGGAGACTGTTATTGATGCCGTACCTTTGGACCGACGATTCAAAAGAACAAGGGAACAAATTGGCGTGGAAGACCTCGCTGGTCGCCTCGCCAACCTGGCTGAGGATGACTTAGTACTGCGCCGGGATCGCCCGGATGATACACTGTTCCCCTACGATCTTCGGAATAATGTTGAGTTTGGACGAAAAGTATTTGAACACGATGAAGGAGGACAGTCTAGACTAGACATGAAGGATTTCAAGGAAGACTACGACGATTGGT
Source organism: Lophiotrema nucula (assembly GCA_010015825.1). Taxonomy (NCBI): domain Eukaryota; kingdom Fungi; phylum Ascomycota; class Dothideomycetes; order Pleosporales; family Lophiotremataceae; genus Lophiotrema; species Lophiotrema nucula. The sequence continues at coordinate 90,892 of ML977312.1, read as the reverse complement.
GCCACTATGTTAAGCGTGCACTCGCCCACGCTTCACGAGCTCCTGGCGCCGATACATTCTTGGCTGATCTACGTTCACGAGATGAGCTTGACATTGCTCAAGAATACGGAAGCTTCCTTTCTCAGGAAGAAGTCGTTCATGGTATTGCATCCGTAACTATGGCGATCAATCGAACGCAGTCCTGGCGCGGTGGTTTCAGTGTTGCATCTCTTTGGGGCGTGCAGCTGCCGGATGAATATTTTGTGGATGTGCGCTCGGGACGGCCGCTGCTGTTCCCACTCAGTTACCAAAACCACACTGTCCTTGTTGTTATCCAGTTGGACGATCTGGGCGAACCTACCATTTCAATTGTCGATAGCATGCCTTGGCATTACGATCTCGAAGACAGGAATGCCGTGTTTAATATGGCACGCCGCGTTGCCAATCATTGGGGTCGTTTAGTCGTTCCCGAGAGTCACGAGTATTTGACAGCAAGCTATATACACGGTCCCAGGCAACGTAATGATTGGTTCTGTGGTAAGTCAGGAACACAAACACACAACTGCGATTTGGCTATTGGATAATTGACATATTGCAGGATATTATGCACTTTATGCCGGCTGGGCATTGGCAATGGGACTTGAATTGAATACAGAATTCAGGCCGAAAAATGTTAAGGAGTTCTATGTCCTTTCGAAAGATCTCATGCATCTCGCTCGCGGCGGATTTGTTGATTGGAAGGTTATCTATGCCTTTCTCCGATGCCAAGGATTTGTTACCGATCAACGAGTTCCACCGTCAAGAAGGTTTGACCAAACTCTTCGAGTGCAAGATGATGACGAATTGAGATACACAATCGAAGGGCATCATCAAGAAGAGACAGCTTACTGGGAGTGGGCGATGCAAAGAGATGAAGCCCGAGGTGAACACGATTACGATGATATTGGAAATTACACCAGGGTTCAGTTACCCCCTTCTAGTCATCTTCATAACGATTCCGTTCCATCCGACGATTACAACGAGTACGTGAGGAATGACATCATTCGTCATTTAGACAACGAAGGGCTTCTTGATCTCGACATGACCGGCCAAGAGCTCATTGATCGATTCAATTGGGAAAGGGCAGGATCAACAAAAACTGTTGACGACATCCTAATCGGCTTTGAGAGTCATCTCCGTGACACATTCGAGGATTACGAGAAGTGGGATCTACAAGACCTTTTCGATGAATTTAGAGGCTACATCGATTCTCTGGAAGACCGAATACCGGAGGTGAACCAGGCACGTTTCGTTCTCGATCCCTGTGACTTCTATCGTCGGAGATACCGCATGTTGACGCGTTTGTGGAGCGAGTTGCCTGCAATCAAGATACCCCCCAACGTTGCGAAGATAGACCTTGGATTCCAGGCCAGCGAAAAGGAATCCATTACAGCTCCCCTGTCGATGCTTGACGATGACGAAGTCGGGATGGCAATTGCTTCAGTCGTCGGAGCAATTGATGATCTACAATCTTCCAGTGGGGCCACACCAAGCGTCACAGGCTTTTCACTTGCGTCCAACACGATCACAGCACCCGCCTTAATGTGGGATGATCCTGCTCCTTTTGTTCCAGGTCGTATGTTCACTACACGCCCTAGACGATGCTGGTTGCTTCCGGTGTTCGTTACTCAGGGTGACCTTGGGACAAAGCTTGAAGAATACAGGCAGAAGCTAGAGCATGCGGACGGAAAGAAGAGGGGACGAATTCGAGATCATACTTTCTTAGTTGTCATCCAAGAAGAGCTTATTAGTCTCGAAGACGGAACATCCAGTACGGAGTTCAGGGTCTATTTTCTAGATTCTGCTCCGCATCACCTCGCAGAATATCGCGATTTCATCTACAACAGGATCCAGAAAATGGCCCGCACTTTGGGTTGGTCTACTCATCGGAATCCCAGCGACTCAATTCGATTCAGTGACCGATTCTGGGAAGTTGAAGTTGTCAGACAGGGCAGTAGAGTCGCTTGTGGCTATCACGTTATACTCTTAGCATGGATCTTAGCCATGGGCCTGACACCAAATCCGAACGCCGTGTTCGACGACTCGCTATACATGTCTATACGTCAGGTCATTGTATCACTGGCTTACAAAGGCTTACTGGACTGGAAAACCTTGACAGCTTGGCTCGTCTGCAAAGGTATGATAATGGAGAGGTCACTAGATGACGTCCCAAAAAATCGTCAGTTTGCACATACATTGCTGCAGACAAATACGGAAGACTTGAGAGGTCAGCTTCTGAACATAGTCTGGAAGCACGATGACGTTCTTCGAAAGAAACTTGAAGCCGATGTCCCGTACGATCGAAGTAACAACGTGGACTTTGACGACATGGACATTAAAGAGAGGAACTACAGAGAAGAAGAACTGGAGGAGGCAGTAGAGGAGGAAACTCAGGAGGATCAAGAGCAGGGAGAAATTGAAGACTTTGACGCGGAACCTGGTCATCTGGCCAGGAGCTACGAGGTAGATGATTGGGACTGGTTCAGTGAGGATGACGAAATGCTTGATTGGAGACCTCTTCGTTCTGGGAGGGCTTTGTTCATATAGTGTTCGGTATTGATTTTGACGCGAGCGTTTTTTAACGAGATTGACGACCGCCTTCGAGATTGATTGATTGATTGATTGAGTAGCGACTAGAATTGAGTGCGAAATTCAGCCATGATTCCGATTTTCCTTATAAGCTATTTGCTAAGACTTTATTTCTTTGATTATTATTTATAGTACTTAAACGGCATTATCGAAGATTGTAGAGTTGTAGCGGTATGGACGTAATTCAGATCCTGAACGTGTCTGCTGCAAAGCGATGTGCAGCCGAAGTGATAGCTAGAAATTGCTCGTACTGGCTATGCTTGTCACCACTGCCGAACTCTCCATAGCTCAAGACCATTGAACGGAGTTCGTTGGCATATCATGATTTGATTGAGGACGACCTCTTCAAGATGGGTGGCCTCTGGATGGCGCAACACTAGGTCACGTGGCTCGTATGCACCCTGTTAGGCTTGCCTCATCGTTTTTCGTATGCATCTAGCGTGCGACGCGCACACAGCACGCCTTCCTAACACCGCCAACAATATACCAGAGTAAGTGTACGCATGACGTCTGATTGCCGAGCCAAGTCGTTGATTTCTTCCGTCTCTGGTTCATGAGGAGCAATAGCTTTGCGTGCAGGTTTAGGACTGTGTACATGCCAAGCATCGGAGACGCCGTTGCAGCCCCCGAATGTAGATGTACGAAGCTCGTAGCAGGTACGAGAAACGGTACGAGAGATCGAGGTTAGTTTTCGAATGGACGAGTACGTTTCTCAAGACCGCAATTTGAAACAACCTCACCGATTGCCACAGCAAAGGATCACTGCCTCGAAGATTGACGTAGGCAAGCGTGGCAGAAGAGAAGGAGAGATGAGCATGAATATGGCCTATTCTCCAGCGTAAAGACTGCATCCACACCTTCATCAAAGCTCTCAAACCTCGAACCTCGACGAGCGTTCATCATCATCTCCCTCAATATCTTTCTGCCAATAGGCCATCTGACTATTGTACAACACCTTCATTCCGATCGGTCGACTCGGCTCCCAGTGACAACACATCACTAACTCCACCAATCACCAACATAACAACATCATTCGCAACACATCATGGGTTTCGGAAGCCTCCTCAGGGTCCTCTCCGAGAAGTACAATCAATACCAACAGGAGCATGCCAATCAAGGTACGCAGGCAGCTACATGCGGCAGTGGCACGAAGACAGAAACCGCAACCCAGGCTACGAGTGCGGCCCCACCTACGACGGGAAGTGGCAGTGGCTTGAAGGCTGAGCTGGCAAGCTTTGTTAGTAACTTCTTTTGAGCTGGCTGCGTGGGAGATCGGGAAACGTACAGTGGAGGCGGTAAAGACTTCAAGACTGTTTGGCGTCTATGGGGCTTGGATTGGAGTTGGAGCAAATAGAACGTGATATTTGTATTTGAGCTGATGAATTGATTCACCTTCCTAATCTTTACCTCTCCAGTCCTTGTCATGTTGATGGCCGCTCGTAGCCTTCAAAAGCCAGTACTGATCGTGAACGCAATGTTCCCTTCAGGTCGAATGATTGCTGCAATGACGCTAGCGTACATCTTCAGAACCTCTTGCTATGCGGCTCGCTAGTCGCGCAGGCTGTGCAGACCTTCTTCATGACACCCGTCAACCGTCGCAAGGAAGCTAGAGAGCCTCTTGAAGCTGGTATTGCGCCTGGACAGTATATCCGAGAGGTAGCGAACAGGCTTTGAGAGCAACGCTGATGCAGTCACGGACATCATCGTCCCGATAGCCATCCTCCGAATGCCTTGCCACCAGCGCCCCCTTGGCGGCCTCCTCTTCTCGCTTCCGTGAGCAGCCATTCTCTTAGCTGATTCTTGTCCTTCATTTGCTCGGGTCGCGTTAATTTGGTCTCGAGTTGCGGTTCTTGTCTGCTGAAGGCGAGCAGCGTCGGCATCGATGTGATCTGTTGCTTTCAATTAGCACAATTCGTCCATCCGTTGCAAATCCAATAATCTTACGATATATTTCACAGGCAGGTCCCCTATCAGGACAGAATCCATCTCGACTTCCACATACCCTAGACCGCCCTCCTCCTGTCCAACGCGTTCATCCTCAATCATGCCTTTGACCAATGGCTTCACAGCTTGACAGGTCGTACACCACGATGCTGTCCATAGCGTTATAAGCGGTCGATTGTCGGCAGCGGACAGCAGGGTTAGGTTGTGCAGCTCCTCTGGTGTCCGTACGTTTGCGAAGACGCGGTTCTCGTGTGATCGCTGCGACGAGCCGAACAGGAAGCTGCGGCGCGCGGCAGGTGCGCGGAAGGCGAGCGTTCGCGATAATATTGTGGAGTTTGGTCGTATTATCATGGTGAAAATGTGTCAAGAAGATAGTTGGTGAGCGGGAGGGTTGGTGATGGACCGAGTTCACGGCGCGACGTCATTGGGACCTGCATTAGCTGCCTAGGCTCAACTTAGCCTAGACGGCAATCGATGCCAGATGAACTCAGCCCGGCCATTTGAGTCCACCTTTATCCCTTCAAAGGCAGTGCCTGTTGCCTATTGTTCATAGCACAGATCCGACAGACAATAGTGGATGCTACCGCTAGAGCCCCTTCCGAGCATATCTTCCGCAAAACAGTCTTTCAGGTCGAGTAATTCGCGTTGCAGCCGCAGCCGAGATTGGCATGCTTCAGCTGAACAGCTTCCAGACCAAAATACGTATTGGTATACGCACTACTGAGGCTTGGTCCGGAGATGAGAGTGAGGCGCTGTGTTTCCATGTCGCGCTAATTGGCGACTGGTTCTCTAGAGCGCTGCGAAGGGTCTGAAGTCTGCATCTCTCGCGATATCTTGTGGCAGAGCATGGCGGGCGATTTGTCAACCTTAGGGCTCACATGACTGAAGAGCCCTCATTCGCCCACATTGGCGAGAAAGAGGAGTGCATGGTAAGATCCGCGGGGCTGCCGTTGAATGCCAAATACTAGGATCTCGCAAACTCTAAGTTGTGGTGAGTCAGTACTGCAACCCGTTACCGGTAGCGAAGGGCGTAGCGGTGAACTAAAAGGGCCGGATATCGTAGTGGCGGAATTATGGCTGACTGGTCTGGTCTGCGAGCTAGGTTCTTGTCCAGTCTTAGGCGAGCGCCATTGGTCAATTCTGCAGCACATTTCAAATCTTCTATGCATAGGGCTGAACAGCATGTAAGATGCCAATTCTTCTGCCCAATGATGGGGAGATGACTACGACGCGCGACTCAGCCTCGCGATCCTTCACAGGAAAGTCCACCCGCCATCTACGCAGCTAACGTTAACCATAAAATCTTAAATTAGTCATGCCTCCACAGCCGCAGCAACTCTTGGACGGGCTGGATTTGATATATTGACCATGATTTCTTATACCAATCCTCAAATCCCCAGGCAAGTACGTATACGACGAGAATAATGGCCCCTGAGACTCGAAGTCGGGCACCGTTCACGAGGACACGGAAGATTCATCAAAAATCAAGAAAAGGTTGCTTCGAGTGCAAGCGCCGAAGGGTCAAGGTTAGTGTGCTTGACAGATCTGCCTATACGATAGGGCTGACGTTCGTTTTCAGTGTGATGAGGGCAAGCCATCCTGTATGCGATGTGTTTCGTCTTTGGACAAGTGCATCTACCCAGCAGCACCACAATATGCCGTCAACGATTTGAGGGTAGAAGTACGCTTGCCCAGTCCTCCGTGCAGCAATCCATCCTCGTCACCCAATGCCTTCTCTCAGCCAAAGGTGTCGCCATTAGTTGATCAAGCATCGGATTACGGTCGTAATGCTGCGGCGGACTTCGAGCGTTGGTCTGAGCCGGCACTATACGAACATTATTTAAAGCATACTAGCTTCACCTTGAGTCACTGCCCACAAGATCAAGAGGCGCTACAGATCGGCATGCCGGCGCTGGCGTTGCAAAGCGAAACGGTTTACCATTCGATGCTTGCAATTTCTGCAGCTTGTGTCGGATGCGACATGATCGCTAAACATCCTTCCCCGAGTACGAATGCAGTCACAGATGTCTTGATGACTGGCTATCGACACTACAATTCGGCAAGCGAGAAAATGAGAGATTCTTTGTCGCAGCCTGATGCTCTGCAGAAGCCAGATCCTCTTCTGGCAAGCGCCCTGCTGCTAATCCCGTTCGCTACTTCGAGTCAACAGATCAATCACTGGATATCGAGCAGAAGCGACAAACAAGAATCTATCAGACTCCTCTCGACAACCCCAAGAGATGTCATAGTCATCATGAACGGAATTCGTATGACGCTTCAATCTCTCGAACATGGCAGCATGAGCCCGGCTTTCGGACATTCTCCAGCCACAGATTTTGATATTGAGCATCAGTTGGGCCTCTTATCAAACGCTCTCGATCCACAAGCATCTCCAGCGCGATCGCGCAATCACGCTATGTATAGCATCGTCGCTACCACCAGTGAGAAAGCTACCTCTCGGCTTCAGAGCCGCATAGAATCCGCTGGGTTTTACTATAACGATGGCCCGTATGAATCCCTGTCTCCCTGCAGCGCGGCTTTCAAGATCCTGAAGAACATCAGGAACAGTACGTTTGCCACACCCACCCCTTTTTCAGCCACATCCTTAGCAGAACTACCGAGGGACGAGCTCGAAACAGTCGAGCTAGTGTTGGAACCACGCAGTTCTCCATGGGTCCGCGCTTTCGCAGATCGTTGCGCAAACCCTCAGCCAACAGGACTACTGACAAGGTACTTCCTCAACTTCCTTGTCCGAGCCCCACAAGCCTATCTCGACATCGTCCTTCCGCTTCTTGACAAAAGGCTTGAGGTACCAGGCACGACTACGTCTGATAATTTGACACAAGAACAGGCGCTCGCATTAGACATCTATGCGCACTGGTCTGTCTTCATGTTCTTGGTCGAAGACGAATCATGGTGGATCGGAGATCTGCCTGCCGTAACACTCACTGGAATGATCAATAGATATGGTGATGATTTCGTGACAAGGCTTGGGTATGAGGATTGGTGGCCAGGTAGCATGCTGAAGATCTTGAAAGAGACTAGACAGTATAGATAGCGTGGCTTCTTCTTCTATCATAGAGTTAGGTCACTGTATAATCTCATCATTATACCCGTTATTGCCATTCGGTCCCGCGCTACAGTGAATCATTTGGCACATGAAAGTGCTATTCTCCATCAGTCATAGTATGTGTTGCTGAAAAACATTTGTCAGGCGAAGACAACGAGCAATGCTGCGCCCACTGTCTGTCTATACAGAGCGAAAGACCTGTATTTTCGGGCTGGGAGATAAAGCGAGGAGCGGTTCACCGATGGTGCCAAACTCTAGGTATTAGGTGAGCTATGCAAATCTCGCTTAAGCGAATACGTTCCCTGTCAGTGAACACGAACCCTGTCCACATCAACGTTCCGCCTCGAGCCTCACAACTAGAACAGGAATAATTGGGCGGTGCTTCGGCTCAACATGATGTATAAGTATTGCATTTTGTCCTCCAAGCTGCAACCTCAGTTACTTCGCACATCTCACCTCTTACCTCGACAATGGCTGCTCTAATCCTAACAGCGTCGCTCCTTCTTTTCCGTAGTACTGCTGCCTCCCCAAACCCTAACTGCTTCCAAGAACGACCACACGGGTTCTGTAAGCAGCTCGATATTCCAGTCTCCGCTACCTCCGAGAGTGCAACCTACGATGTGCCGACAGTAGACAGCAATATCGAAGCCATTTCCTGGGCACAATACGAAGATACTTGGAGTACTCCTAAAGGCCCGTTGAGGATCATCAAGAATACTACCACTTCTGGGACTTTCAACATCCATGCTCAACTGTGTATTCCCAAATCCTCGGGAAAGAACACCCTCCAAATTCTCTCCCATGGAGTGCATTACGATTCGAGATACTGGGATCCTGAGCTCGACCGAGAGAATCAATCTTATGTCGAAGCATCTCTCAAAGCGGGATACTCCGTTCTCACTTACGATCGACTGGGCGTGGGTCTCTCTGATAAGCCTGATGCCTACAATGTGGTCCAGTCCCCTCTAGAATTAGAGATCCTGCGCCAGCTGACCCTCATGGCACGCAACGGCTCCTTATACGCCTTCGCAAAAAAAGCCGCACCAATCAATACAGCCTTCAACACAACTTCCAAACCAAGCAAGATCGTGCATGTCGGCCACAGTTTCGGCTCCTTCCTAACCTCCGCCTTCATCGCCAAGTACGCCAACCTGACCGACGGCGCAGTAATCACTGGCTTCATTCTTAACAAGTATCTCGGCAAAGCTGGCATGGCATCTTTCGCTCCTGACTTCGCACCAACGAGTAACCCTCCCTTCGATCGACCCAGCGGCTACATCGTCTGCGAGAAAACGGGCATCCAAACCATTTTCTTCGGCGGCAACCCCGCAACCGCTTTCACTCCACAAATGCTCGATTACGGCAACTCCATCAAGCAGCCCGTTCCCATTGGCGAGTTCGCGTCCGCATACCACATCATCGGCCTAGTTGCTACAGATTTGAAAGCGCCGGTGCAGTACATGCTGCCGGAGTTTGACTTTTACATTTGCGGTGGGGATTGTAAGGATTTGCCTGAATTTAAGACGTTGAATGAGACGTATCCGGTGGCGAGGGAGATTGATGTTTATGTGCATCCGAATACGGGACATGCGTTTACGTTGCATAATAATGCGACGGCGGGGTACCAGGTGACGTTTGACTTTTTGGCGAGGAACGGGTTGTAGGTGGCTGATTTCGCTGCTATGTTTCTAGTTGTTGTGTCGAGATTTTTCCACGTTGGCATATGTAGACGATAGAAACCAATATTCATGTTCTAGCCACTCAAGATATCGCTCGATATATTCGGTGCTTATTGCTCCTGCTTTTCCATCTCGGTGAACAAAGCTAAACATACTCGTTGACAGCGGGGAGAATAAAGGATAGACGAAGTTTCATGGTTGAGCCTCGCTGGTACGCTTTCCTTTCGGTGGGTCATGGTCGATCTCGTCCTCGTACTTCTCACTAGATGACCTGAAATTCCATCCATTCTCTCTTCTCGGCGGAATACCTGCTCAACAGACCTCTGCAATCGAAGATACCAATGCGCTTATACCGCTGACTATGATCGTCCACTCGAATAAATGTCAAGTACCAGTCAGTTACCATTTGAGCAACCCTCACGCGCACACCTTCCGACGACGCTAGAACGGAATCTTTGAAGGAAGCGTGGTCTTCCGAGAATCCGTCGGCCTGGGTCTCGTCAAACCTGTAGTGACCGTTATGCCGCAAGATGACATCGATGCAAGGGGCTCTAAGCCAGAGCAACCCATTTTTCAGTTGTCCGAAGGAGTCAGTACCTACTGGGGTAGTGAAGACATCTACGACTGAGGCTATGATTTCTGTAGCCCGTCCCGAGACATCCCAAAGAACTTTATCTTTGACCGACGCCCATGACCAGCTGGGCGCCCTCCAGATGGCTGGCTGTGAAGTGTCGTGTGCAATCCAGAGGAGGTCCCAGATAAGGGTGTCTGCCCACAATCCAGCGTAGTATTCGCAATTACGCTCCCAACGTAGGATTTTTGCAACACCCTGCAAAGCTGGAAAAACATCCGCATCCCGCGTCAAGGCCTTAGAGCTGTACTCCTCTATTGCGACGTGCCATTTCTTCATCGGTGTGTTGCGAGCCTATGTTGACGGAACTGGAGCTTTTCGGGTGCGTAATGCCCTATGATGGCTTTTTTGAGGTGATCTTGACCCGAGTCTGCACTCCATCCCCCGCACTCGCACTCGTTGAGCTCCTTGCACTCCCAGAGAAGCTCTCTCGGACCGAAGTGGATGACTCGTGGCGACAGTAACCGCTCTTGGAAAACCCATGCGCGCTGTAAAAGTGGGAAATCGATGGCGTCAGCCTCAAGAGATTGGGGAATTGGGTGACTGAGGAATGGTCGAGTGCTTATGATGTACTGTACTGAATCCCGCTCGCTCGTGTTAAAGTCAAAAGTACGGGTGATTGTCTCGGTATTTGGATCGCTGTAGCAACCCCCAGATGAATCTATCGAGCTTGTAGCTGCGATCGTGAGATAACTTTGAGAAAATATCATGTCCATCTGACTGCCTTCGTGATGCCAATCGTTAGCGTCGTCTTGCACGATACAAAGCGAGTCAATCCAGATGTATTGTACTCCAAGCCTGTGTGTAATGTCGATCGCATCTAAGAAGGTCTTTGGTAGTGAAGCCTACGGTATTCGGCGTTTGAATGCCTCGAGCGTTTCTGTGGTTGTTTGAATGAAGGTGACTTCTCCCCAGCAGTGACTTAAGCAAGTGTGAAGAGATTTCTCGTTCCCATCAGTTGTGTGCAACCGGACTCTGAGTGCAAGTGGATCTCGGAATATCTCGACGACGCGTGTAGGAAGAATTGATTCCTTCGTGCGACTTCCGCAGATCATGTGGCTGGATGGGTCATAGTAACAATGGCGGGAAGGGTGGAGGGTAGTTGCGAAAAGCAATGAAACGTGGCAATTTGAGCGGTCGCTTAGTGAGGATCACGTTGCTAATAGTACAGCTGGTGAAATATGAGCTCAGAGAGAAGTTTCTCATAGAAACCCCACAGTGTCTGTTTAGAGCTTTTTGTGTTGGTTTCGTATACCCGCACAATTTACTAAACCGAGATCAATGCGTGGGAAACGAAAGAGTGTGTACAGCTCAACTCAGGACATTAACCCAGCCAGATACATGGAAAGAAGGTGAAGACTCATCCTGACCGCAATACGATGAGATTATATTGGAGACTTGTACACGCATTCCCGACAAGATTTGGAGTAGATCCAGTACTCAGAAACCTTTTCCTATCTGGTCCCGAGGCTATCGTAGCCACAAGGCAACCTGACGTGTAATTCCGCCCACTTCGAACGAGGTAGCATGTATCATACAGGCCTAAGAATGCCATATTCCTTCTTCGTGCGACACCGCATTCCCATTTGTGGGGTAGACTCAGGATGCGCTTCGCGTCGCGTCATGTGCCCTCTTCTGACATCCACATGCTTGCGCTCGATTGGCTTCTCTGGCTTTGTCCGTTGTCTTGGTCATTATCTTCGGAATAATATTCTGTAAGAGACCATCAGCCAAAGTTAAAGCCATCATTGAATCCCATTGCCCCATCATCCATACTGTCAAGGTTCATGAAGTCGTCCAGCGCAAACCCAGAGTCTGTACTGGGCAAGTCCATCCCTTGCATCCCCTGAGGAGCTTGGCCTGTAACATTTCCGAGATCAGCTGGCGGCTCCAATCCATCGATAAGCTGTGTATTCTTTGGTAGAGCATCGCCGAAGGCCTCTACGCGGTTCTCCTGCTTCGTGCCTGCGGCTGGGCCGAGATTCGTAGCATCTCCGCGCGTGTTCATCCAGATGCCGTTGCCACCTTCACCGTTCTTAACGGCTTTCTGGAAGGACTCGACAAACACGATGCTTGTTTCGTACCACCTGCCCTTAATTTCAGGGAGATCTACGCGTTGTTGCACCTTCATGAGCTTCCAGTAGGCCTTCGAGCGCGTCGCTGGGATAAGGAATTGGTTACGCCACCGCATATCTTCGCGCATCCGTAACGACACCCCATTCTGGTTCGGTTCCGGCGGATTCGATGGGTCCGTGACAGGCAGTAAAGCGTAAGTGAAGACGTCTCCGATAATGTGCACAGAGCTGCTTGGTGTGGAAGCTGTGGTCGAAACGCGTTCGACGATGTCAGTGATAATCATGATCGGGTCTCCCAGCATTCGGAGACGAATAATATCCCCGTTCCATATCTTTTCTGCGCCAAAGTAAAGGCCATTCCAGTGGCGCTCTTCGTAGCCCGAGTTGCTTGGTGTCGTTTTCACGCGCTCAAACAGCGAATAGGTCGCGTCGATTGACTTGGCAGCTAGAATGGATGCATCCACTTCTGCGTTGCCAGGGCCCAGTCGGCCCGAGAGGAGTGCATTCCAGTCCACTTGTTCGTATGGCAGATGGTGGTTCTGCTGTAAGTATGGATACGTGCAAGAAGGCGCTGACCACGCAAGCCACGGCTTCACTTTACCATCCGCTACGATGACTTCTGGCTCCGGGTGTTGGAATGGATGCGACAGGGGCTGGATCTTGTGTGCGCGTGTGCTGCTGCCATCCTTTGGTATCCAGCGCTGCAGGACGAGCCCCAAGCCCCACGCATTGTTTTTCTCCCGAAAGAACCAGACCACCTCACCCGTGCGACACAAGAACTTGTTGTACTGGCTGTCGACTTGCTGGTCTAATGACCGTGGCTGTGGTAGAGATGTGGGTGTCAGGGTCGGCGGAGGGATAATGCGGTTCGGGGTTGGCGTGGGCTTCACGGAAGGGCTCTGGCCGTTAGTGGTACTCACGCTCGGGTTGCGCGTGGGTATCTGAACGGCCGGGTTCCGGTTCACCTGGGGGTTAGGTTGCAGTGATACTGCTGGACTGTTTTCTTTCTTCACAACGGGGCTATTTTCCTTGCCGTCCGCTCTCACAACGGCCTTCTCCGCTTCCAACGAGAGCGGGCAACACAGCTTGCAGCTGCAGTTGTCATAGTTGGCCGTCTCGTCGGTGGAGAGCCACAGGAGATGTGGGAAGAACTCGACCGGGCTCCTGAAGCGCTTCTTCGGGCCCTTGGGGTGTCCGTACAGGTACGCGTCCTGCCGGTCGTGGCCGCCGCCCGAGTGGTTCTTGACCGCCTTCTGCTGGCCGTCGGCTTTGGACTTGATGTGCTCGTAGAGGCGGTAGCCCTTGGGGAGGTCGAAGAGTATGCACTGCGTCCACTTGTCTTCGTGCTGCTTCCCGCCGAGCTCCCTCAGCAGCATGCCGCCCAGCTTCTTGCGCCAGTCGATGTGCTTCGGCTCGTCCTTGCTGATGACGCGGTAGTAGTCGGCCTGTCCCTGGGCGTTCGGCGTCTGGTCGAGCTGCGAGGCGTTGGGGCCATTCTTAATGTTCAAGCCTTTCGACAGGATCTCGTCGCAGCCGTCCGACTTGTGCGGGAACAGCGGGTAGAACTGGGTCATGACGGCGGTCGCCATGGCGGGCGGTCTGAGGCAGCTCACCCCGCGAAGGGCTGGCTGTGAGGGTGCGTCGCGTGTCCTTTCGCGAACCTCTTGTGGAGAGCGCCGCGACGAGGTGCATGCAGGTCCACGTCGGCGTTTGGCGGGCTGCCTCCGACGCTATCTCTATCTCTGCACGCTGCTCTCTCCCGGTAGGGCTGAAGGCCGTGATGGCGCGTTTTCGCGACTCAAATCTTGTGGGACGACGCCGGCAGGGTGGCAGCCATCCAGCTTGGACAGCAGTGGCCGTGGACGCTTGCTTGTATTCTGTTCTAGAGCTATTTGCATCTCTTTGTACTGCATATCTACTACGCAAGGGCGCCCAGGGTCCCAGGGCCCGTCCTCACCTTCACCCGCCGCGCTTTATCACCTTGTCAGCCTGCTTTACCACCTCCGCGGCGCGCTTTATCACCTCGACGGCCCGCTTTGTTCGTTTGTGATGAGCGCGATATAGTCCTCCGGCAGCGCTCTCACCTTGTCGTTGCGTTCCGTCCCCTGGCTGTCCCTTACTCGAAACCATGGATCCCCCTCGAACCACGCGAGGGCACGCAGCCCCAGCAACGCCCGAGAAAAGGAGAGGCGGACACTTGAGTACGCTGCTATCGCTGTTCCAGTCGTCGAGCGCGCCCACTTCTGTCACCAGGGCAAGGCGGGAATCGTCGGCAGGTGCGAGCGACGTTGCGCCCCGCGATACGGAATCCAGGCACAGGGACGAGCCAGCACGGCAGCCGCGACCCCTCGCCAGCTTTTTCTCTTCCTTTCTCTCGAGCCCAATGGCAACTCCGCCCACCGAACCCTCGCCCTCGCCCTCGCCCCCGTCTTTCGCCAGTCCCGAGAAGCCACCCCGCGACGGAACAGAGACCAGCGAGGACGAGCTCGCGCGATCCGTACTGCGGCCGTCGACGAGACGGTCATTGACACGGAGGGGCGACTCGGCCGCTGGGGAGGTGCTCACAATGGAGACCAGGAAGAAGGAGAAGAGCGACCGTCCGCGCAGGAGCTTGCGCAACCGCAAGGACGACATACTGGCTTCAGACACCGTCCCCTCACCTGAGCCCCGCCGAAACAGGTACGTACTATATGTTGGGAGCGCAACAACCGTGAAGAATTGCTCTAATGGAGCAGCGCTACGCACCCTAGAGCGTGCCTCCTGCATCCCACAGAAGAATTCCGCTAACACTCTCCAAATCTTAGGGCAAAAGCTACACCCAGGCCCAAGGCTGACACCGTCCGAAACCGCCTGCGAGAAGACATCGCCTCGCAATCCAAGGTCAAGGCCAACAACTTTCTGGTGGCCAACAAGGAGTGCTTCCTGCCTCTCCTGCCAGCCAACAACTACGTCTCGAAGCTTGTCAGCAAGCATGATGCTGCTTCGATCGTTGAGTACGAAGAGATCAAGGAACAGCCGAAAGGCGTGACGGCGACAATGAAGGTGAGTCTTTTCACAATCTCATATCAACCTCGAGTGCAATAATAGTCACGACCTATCAGAACTTTGCTGACTGTGACTCCAAATTGACAGCCATACCAACGCCTTGGCCTCTCTTTCCTCGTACATCTGTACAACAATGGCTTCTCTGGGATACTGGGCGATGAGATGGGTCTAGGCAAGACGCTGCAGACCCTCTCCCTGTTCCAATACCTCGAGGAACAGGATCGAGAGCTCGGTGTTACATCGGAAGAGCTTCGGCCATATCTCGTTGTATGTCCCTTGAGCGTTCTCAACTCTTGGGTCAACGAAGCTCAACGGTGGGTGCCGGAGCTGAAGGTCCTCCGCTTTCATGGTACACTCAACGAGCGAGCTCGCCTCAAGCGTGTAGCTCTCGGTATGGAAGACCAATATGGACACGAAACACTACAGCAGAAGAACCGTCTCGCTTCGCGAAAGGCTGGTCGCAAAGTACGGGCAACTGAGAACACTGATAGCGACTCGTACAAGATCATTGTGACGACCTACGAGACTTTCCAGGCTGAACAAGCCTGGTTCAAGCATAGTTTCCTCTGGCGGTACGCTGTTCTTGACGAGGGCCACAAGATCAAGAGCAACGTCACCCAGGTGTCGGCCTCACTTCGAAACCTTAGTGCTGAATTCCGCTTGATACTTACGGGAACCCCGCTTCAAAACAACCTTAATGAGATGTGGGCACTGCTTGCCTGGCTCTACCCCGACGTTTTCATCGATAACACTCAAGCTTTGTTCAAGGAATCATTCGACCTCACTCGCGGAAAGGTCAACCAAAAGACTATGGATGATGCCCGCCGCTTGCTTGAGCTAATCATGTTACGAAGGATGAAAGACAGCGCTGGCGTTAACCTCGGGCTTCCACCCAAGGAGGAAATCCTGCTCTACGTGCCATTAACCCCAATGCAACGCTTTTGGTACACGAGACTGCTCACCCGTGTTGGTGACGGCATCCTAGACGATCTTTTCAGCAACGTCCAGAGCAAAGAGGCGGAAGCATTGAAGAAAGAGAAGGATGACGACACGCTCTGGAGGGAAATGGAGAAGCTCGAAGTACCCACCACGGATAAGTCGCACGGATGGGAAGAAACAGCCGCCATCATGAAACAAGCGCTTGAGAAGGAGCAGACAGATGCGAGTACGCGCACTGCCTGGCAGAAGCTGATGAACCTCGTCATGCAGTTGCGGAAATGTTGCTCACATCCATATCTGCTACCAGGTGCCCTCCCGGATCCTTACTATGTCGGTGAGCATATCATACAAGCGTCCGGCAAATTCATCCTGCTGGAGAAGCTACTCAGGCACACACTATTCGAGCAAAAGAAGAAAGTGCTCATCTTCTCTGGCTTCACTCGTACACTTGACTACGTTGAGGATCTCCTAACCCTTATCGGCGAGCATGGCAGAAAGTTCAAGCACCTTCGCTTGGACGGTAGCACCGTTCGGGCACGTAGAAATCTGGACATCCGCATGTTCAATAACCAGGACTCCGAGTACAAGGTCATGTTACTGTCTACCCGGGCAGGCGGTCTCGGGATCAACCTCACGAGTGCGGAGGATGTCATCTTCCTCGACGAGGATTGGAACCCACAGATCACCCTGCAGGCCGAGGCACGGGCACATCGAATCGGTCAGACAAAGAAGGTTACGATATATAAGCTTTGCACTCAGGGTACCGTCGAGGAGCAGATGATGGGGCGGATTAGGAAGAAGCTCTACCTTTCAGCAAAGATCACGGAATCTATGCGAAGTATACACAGTGAGACGTCTACTAAGACGAAGGGTCGCCCGTCTATTACAGACGACATGCCGCAAATGGATACCACGCAGCTCAAGACTTTAGTCCGCCGCGGTGCCCAGACGCTATCCCACCCGGACATCGACGCGACCGAAATGCTCTCCTGGGACCTCGAGACCATGCTCCAGAAATGCCGCGACAAGCCATCTGATCCGCTACTGGAAGGCGACGGACCTGCGGATCTTGACGAAGAGAAGTGGCTGTCCATGATGGAGAAGGTTGAATGCGCGGTTCTTGATGGGAAGCGCTACCATCGTGAACTCGATACTACTGCTGGGACGTCAGCTGCCAACATACTTCCTAGCTCTATCAGCCGCGAAGATCGCCGCAAGGGCAAGAACACAACAGTCATGATGAACGGATTTGCCATTAACAAGGAGTCGCTCAATTGTGCCGATTGGGAGGCGGTGCCCACCTTCGCCGGCAAGGACCCTCGTCTCGCCGACTTGAAGCGCGACAAGCGACGCGTGATCGTCCATGAGGACCATTGTCTCATCTGCTTCGAAGCAGGCGATGAACTCATCACTTGCAAGAGCTGTCCTCGTTCGTATCATGTCGAGTGCTTACCACCCGAGTTCCAAGCAAAGGTGCGTAGCTGGAACGGTTTCTTCTGTCCACAACACGAGTGTTTCGACTGCCTCAAGAAGACGTCTGATGCTGGAGGTTTAATCTACCGCTGCCGCTGGTGTGAGAAAGGTTACTGCGAGGATTGCCTTGAATGGGGTAAGGAAGATCTGATCGGCGATATCATACCAGAGTACGAGATGCTAGGGGAGCCACCAACTGTTCAAGCCTTCTACATCAAATGTCCTTCTTGCAAAGAGGCCGCGGCAGACGATGAAGAGCGGAAGCATTGGCTCGCCGAAATGGAACAGGCTTATAGCGAGCAGCACGCCGGATGGCTGAAACTCGAAGTCAACACTGATCCAGAGATCAAAAACGAGAAGACCAGCGTTAAGCGGGATGAAGAATCACTTCACGTTTCCCCGCCCTTCATTGGCGTCAGTGGACTCACAAATGGACGCTTTGTTCCTCAGGATGATTCAGATATCGAATCGGTACCCGCTCTCACAGATACATCCTATGCGACTCCAGCTCCTGGTGGATCTGGACTTTCGACACCGACGCTTTTCAATCCGCCCAACCCCTTGCTCTTCACGAACGCCAAAGAGCTTAAGCGAAAGCGTTCCTATCGCGAGAGTCCGTCAAGTATCTCTTCGACGAAGAATGCGAAAATGAGGCGATCTTCGGCCAAGATCGGGAAGTAAGTAGTTCCCCAACTACTTCTACCGACCACTTGGACCGCTATCGAAGCAGTTGTTCGATGATCATCCTTCTCTTCGGGGTCCTAGATGCAATCGAGTATCTACATCTCAGTTACGCAACGGACTTTGACAGAAACTCACTGGACCTCTTTTCCGGATTATAAGCCCTTAAACTCCAATCCCATATACCCACCTTGTCTCTTCTTCCTTTCTAATATACGGGCATCATACTACATGAAACCCCACACTTGCAAAGTTACTGCATTAGCACAGCATGGCGGCGTTTGTGTTTGTTTGCTGGCGTTGACTCCATAGGCGGTTGGTTGATATACCCTTCGTAGTTGGGCGAATGTCTGGCGATTGAGGATATGGTGTTGACGCCGTGCTAGAGCTACGATCCTATATTGAAAGGTATCTGAGGGTTTGATAGCGTTTCATGCCGAAGTAGTTAATGAATGAGAAATGGAATGCATTGCGATACTTGCGACCTTCATCGATGTCCTGCATGTCTGTGTCTTCGTCTGACGAGTTCTGTGTGGCCAGGCTGTAGTACTGCGGCGTGATCAAGACAAGAATGATCTTAGATCTTAGATCTTCATCTACTACACCATCATATTTTCGACAAGTCGACCTTATTGGAGAGCTTCATCGACTTCAATGCTTCGAGTTGAACGATACTGATCGACTTCTTGCTCGTTACCTTCAGCTTCGAGCTTTAACGAAATACGACTCTCATTCCTCAACGAGCCAGCCCCGGCTTGAATTCACTAGCTGGCGAATCTTTCACACGCTCTATGTTAGATGCTAGACATGCCGATGTGCCTCAGGACGCTTTCTTCCTCATGCCACACATCGAGCGTGAGATCCTTCACAAACAACGCTTCAATCGACGACCGCGATCTTCTAGATTCTTGGGATACCGATCGAGCGTCAGTTCCTTCTCAATAACCGCTTTAGCGGAGAATTGCGTATAGACTTAAGACGTCTTGCGCTTACCCGACCTTTTAAAATCCATAGAACCCATGATGAGCGTCACCTCCTTTTCAATAAACGCTTCAAGCGAAGAACCGCGTATAGACTCAAGGCGCCTTGAGCTTATCTGACCATCCAAACGCTCAGAACATGAACTAAGCGGAAGATTCTTCTGACATAGACCATTCAGCGATCGTCTTGCGCATATCCGACCTTTCAGACCCTTCGGATTCGTACTGGGCGTCAGATCCTTCTCATTAAACGCATTGGCGATGACGGCATATATACTTGACGCCTATTGGCCTTCTAAACGCTGTGTACGTACAAGCCCTGTGCCACACGCAAAAACGAACGAGTAAAAGTGTCAAGGCAGACACTTTTCAGCCCATAGACGCGCGATGTCTCGGATTGTGGGCTGTGCTAAGAGTGGGCCTGACGGGCCAAGGTATCCAACCGGTGAGTACCAAGAAGATGCATCCGAGCTATATCTAGTTCCTGAACACCAGAGGCCAGATTACGCTTCAATCCTACTCATACGCCTTTCACCTATTGTCCAAGAGCAAACGACATTACTCCATCACCCAAACCGCTACATCGACTTGTTGATTCGCAATCACGTACTCAGCCAACTCAATATCAGCCGCAATGGCTCCTAATTGCAACTCCTACTTCGTGCCAGGTTACGGCATCTCTCGGGCCGTGATCCAAAACGAGATCCGATACCACTGCGGACCAGATGCGATTGTGCGGCCATATACTCATCAGGTACGGATGTCTTAGCTGCCCAGGCGCGAGGCTGAAGGCTGACCGCCACGTGGAGGGACGAGACGGATTTCTTGTCACGACCGGCAACCACTTTCTCGGGAAGAGAGATAGCCTCATCCCGACCGTGAATGGTTCAAGCTGGTCGAAGGAAGCTATCATAGCTCTAGTAGCCATGCTGATAGCACTGTTGTGCTTTGTGGTGGGGTTAGCCTGGCCTTGTATACGGAGGTGCTGGCGACCTACACCGACACGAGCAAGAAGTGGTAAGCAACATACTTGGTTGATTCAAAAGAGTACAGTTTAACTGTAAGGCAGATATCGAAACGGGATTACTGCTCCTTCAAGTCCACTCCGAGATCGCACGGCGTGCCTTGGAGTGACGTACGCTACGACGTTTCTTTCTCATGTCTTTTAAGTGAAGCGGGTTTCTAGCAATTTCGATACCCACACATGCGTCTCATGATGTCTTAGCATCTTAGCGTCATTGCAACTGTAGCCTTCTTCGGTTGTTTTCTACTCCTTGGGCAGCACGTATATTATATTTAGGCTACCTAGTCAGTACAAGTATCAAGGAACTTTTGAAAGCAAGAAGCCTCCTTGCTGCAGCTTCTGAAACACACCCTCCGGATCATATTTCTTTGCCACCTCTTTCAGCTTCTCAAGACTCTCGTTCGAGTACGTTGCTAACGGGTTTTGATCTCTCGATGCGTCGTTCATGTACAAGAACGGCAAGTGCGAACCCCGTGCCTTGCTCAGCTCCTCCCACTTCTGAGTTGTCTCGATCCCAATGCCCCGAACTAGATCGTCGTGCGCAGGATCGTTCCATGTCATAATTGATGTCCACCAATGCTGATCAATCTCTTCTAAGCCCATCGCGTTGCCACCGTTCTTCTTACTCCGCTCTACGATAGACTTGGGGATATGCTGCGGAACAAATGTCGCTTCCGCTCCTGTTTCAGCACAGATTGGCGTGGCTTTGGCGAGCCAGAAATCGTACACTTCTCTATACAGTCCAGCGTCTAGCTTGCTACTAGCTGCACGATAATCATGTCGTGCAGGCGGAGTCGCACTCAGAGCGCCAGTAATAGCGCTCAACTGCTTCACAGTTCCCAGCGTCGCCGGCACGCCAGGAGCCAAAACCGGGATGTCGTAGAACATATCGAACGCCTTTGGCTTCTCCTCTGGGGCTGAATAAACAAACGCTACGATACCGACCTGAGTTCTTAGTGAGATGATCAGAGCAGCTTTGGGATCATCTTGCTCTTGAAACTTTGCGAAAGCGTCGAGGATAGCGTGGGCTTGGTCGGGCGCATAGGCGTTGCTTTCGTACCAGATGTTTTTGATCGGCACGGTGGAGAGGTAGAACCGTGATACGATGCCGAAGTTGGGACCGCCGCCTTTGAGAGCCCGGAATAGGTCCGTGTGCTCAGTGTGGCTGGCGGTAATGACGGAACCGTCTGCAAGGACGACCTGGATGCGTAAGTTGATATGAACGAGGCTAGTGGGTGATAATTGTACCTCAGCTTTGACAAGCATATCGCAGGCGAAGCCATACTCGGGGGTAAAGTGACTGATACCTCCTCCAAGTAGAAGCCCACCGACACCTATTTGTGGGCTCCTTGCGCCTAAAACGGTGACATCGTGCTCGTCCAGAAAATCGACAACTTTGCCCCAATCAGCACCGGGACCTACACTCGCAATCTTCTTGTCTTCACTAATGGAGACTTGGCTGAGTGCGGAGAGATCGATGAGAATGCCAGAGCCATCAACAGAAGAAAACCCCGGGTTCGGACAATGACCGCCACTGCGAATGGCGAACGGGACGTGCCCGGTGGTCAGAATCCTTAATGTTTTTGAGACATCCTTTGAGGATTGCGGAGTGATGATACCTGCCGCCGGTAGGTGACAGGTCTGCGTCCTTTATGTCATCAGCGGATTTGAAATGCAAAGCTGCTTGCTGGGTACTTACCAACTCTTCGCAACCTGTTGCTGGATCGCTCCTGCCTCCCTAATGAAATTCTCGCCGAATACAATCTCACAGATCTGGACGATTAGACCGATCACAGAACTCGCCTGGTCGCTCTTCTCTCCGAGCGAATTTATAGTCCCCTCCTTTTGAGTAAGTAATTGCTTCAGCTCCTTCTCTTTGGCGTCGTTTAAATCCAGTTGCGCCAGGAGTGTGTTGAGACTCGCGATGAAATCCGCAGTCAGATGCTTTGTCACTGCTGTTTCTGACATGATAATCTTTCTTTTCAGCTCTACCACACGTGTAGTGCCAGAATAACAGAACAGATGTCAAAGCCAAAAGCCCAAACCTTTGTACCGTGTAACACGATTTCAGAAACGGAAAAGAGATGCAGAGCCGAAGAGCTATTCGAGGTCGAAAGTGTGTTCTCCATCAGAACGGACGCAAGACGTAAATCCGTGGTAGATATTGCGGCACGGCTTCATTGCTGACAGGACCCACGCTAAGCAGGATTGGACAAGACCGCACGAGTATAAGCAACGAGTGTGCCTTGCTGGCGGATGGCAGAGAACATGGGAGCTATCGTGCGAGAGGGTCGCTCGTGAGGTAAATACTGCGCAGGGACAGTGGTGGTGATATTTTGGAAAATGGTTGAACTGAGAAGCATAAAATGAAGAGAGGAGAAAACATTACACGTAGGAATGACATTTGATTAAGTGGTGTAATCAACAGCTAGTGAGACGTACAAGAGGGTGAGGCAATCCACGATAGGTGATCACGAAACCTTATGTGGAGGCCCCTCACGCCCGCTGCAACAACTTGGTCGATCAGTGCACATGGCATGTAAGAACGAGATGAGAAGACTGAGTATACTGTTGCTTCACGCCTCAAAATTGAAAATAAATTCGTGTGAAGTGTGAAGTGTGCATGTGACTGAAAGAGAAGAGCGAACAATGATGACAAAGTTGCTGGGTAAGTTTACGGCGCCCCATCCTACGACGTTGATCGTTATTGTGTCCAGGTGGTGCATCAGAATCTCCCAAAGTATTTCAAATAACTTAAGTCGCGAGGGTAGAAAAAGAAAGCATGCGAGACGGCACGAGAGAATCCCACTTATTGTGACTCCGCAGCAACCTGCATACTCCGCAAGTGACTCCGCAACCTTCAACCTTGCTTATCCATCCAGTTGCAGCATCGATCGTGGTCCTCTTGCCTTTGGCCACGCCAGCTTGCATGAACTGCTTCGTCGTCGACATGCGCAACCCGTCTTCCCCGTCCAACTGCATGCGTTAGTCGAAGCCTACAACCACATCACCATAAGCCTCGAAAGCCCAACACCAGCTCGCTTCCAACTGCCCTTACCCTGGACCGTTGGCAAGGTTTCTGATTCGGCAGAGCAACATTACCCGGGCTACCGATGAGCACGTTGTTCTGCTGATGCAGCGCTCCAGAATCCGGCGCCTCGTCATTCGATTGCGAAAAGACACGAACGCGGGTTCAAAATTGCTTGTGCTGGGTTGGGGTGAGCTTAACAATTGCTTTTTGCCGGTGCAAGCGAGCGCCCGGTATCCTCCGGCTCCCTTGACGCTCACCTTGTCCTCCGACTTCAAGAGAAGCAAAGTGTAAGACCCAGAGAGGATAGTGTCGGGCGGAAAGAGGGCGATGGCGTAGAGGAGAGTCCAGAAGAGGAAAGGATGGCGTCAAGGTCGGAGTCCAAAAGGCTGGAAGATGATTTGGAATTGTGGGTAGTGCGGTAGATGCCCGCTGCAACCAGGTGCACACCCTTAGTTGACGATCATGGCCACAGCCAGGCAATAACGTCCCGCATCCACAAAGTCTGGCTTCGTACATATGCAGACACGGCCTTGTGTTCCTGTTTGGAATGTTCGACGTTGGTACCTGGTTGTTGCCTTTTTGTTGAGGTGACAACTCTGCATGCAAAATAAGCGCAGCAAAAAGGCAACCTCCTAGCGACCTGGGGTAACGCAAGCGGAGAATGTTCTTGGGATGGAAAGGTGAAGGTAGGCGCGCGCTTTCGGTATTGGAGTACCCAAGTTCCAGGGCTGCAGTTGGAAGGGACGCTGGCGCGAACCCAGCATCCCGTCTTCTGTCCGAGAAATGCGTCATACTTATTGCACTCGTCCAGGAATTGTTTTCTACGGCTGTCAAATGCACGTTGAGTGTTTGAGCACATCTGTGATCGTGAAGTGGCCCGCTCAGTCACATTTACGAGCGCCACCGAAAGATGAACGCGTTGCTTCCACACATCCTGAACACTTATCCTTAATGTGGGCTAGCTCGCTCCTATTGAAACCTGGAGCCGGCGTGCAGACCTTGGTCTCGTATCCGTTCGATGCTGGTCAGCCTTGCGGTATCTTAAGTGCCGGTCTTATCAGCTCCAAACGACCACCAAGCTTGGAGCGCTCTGGTGAGCACGGAGATGAAGACCTCAGATCAGCTGATCGGGAAGGCCGGAACTTGTGAGATGACGAGGAGGACGAGGAATTCCGGAAGGCCAAAGCGCTGTGGAGATGAAGATATTCGCCATTAAGCATCGTGAGGAAGTAGGAAATCGTCAAGCTGTGCAAGCGAGCTTCTCCGGCGTCCAATCATGGTGCACCTTTCACAAAAAAAGATTGGCAATTTCACCTGTCATTGGCTGTCTCAGAAAAAATCGATGAAATTAGCATCCGTCAGCGAGAGCATCATGACTTGGGACCGACGGCTTCAGATGTTTGAACACTTTGGGTTTGACAGCTGCAAGCCACCTTATCGAATCACTTTCCGGCTCGGCAAGCGATCGGTTGGGCTATCTATAAACAGACTTGTTTTTTCTGACCTTGTGTAACAGCATAGAGCTCGTCTGCGTCTTCCAGACTCCTTACCGTTCTTCTTTTTCCAGATGCTCGGTTCGACGAATCCTTACCACTCATGATGATTTATTAAAGGGGGAGATGCGAGTCAATTGACATGTACAGATATAATTGGAATGTGCGCGCATATACGTGTGCGCAGTAGGAAGGGCTCAAAGATGGTAGTTCCAGCGCAGTGGTTAGCCAATTGGCTCCTCTCCCGTCGCACAGAGCGCTGGTCAGGCACGTGCGCTTATGTCAAGAACCTTACCCCAGCATCCAAGCTTCGCAACATGGCGTCGAGAAAAGGAAGATAGGATTGATCGCTTACGGTATGCCCGAAAACTGGATGATTGATTTGAAAAAAAAAAGGAGAGGAGAAACGGCGTCGGCAGTTGCCAGCATTTCCGAACCGGGTCTTTGGTAACACAGATTTGACATACTGATGTTGAGCGGTCAATGCGAGGCTAAAAAATCGAGACCGTTACTGGGCTGGGCAAATACTTAATGCATGAATGTGTGCGCATGAACGAAGAGCGGTGAAGGTTGATCGAAGCTTCGCTATGACCAGCGCAGAAAACACGTTCAGCTGGAAGCTGTGCGACCTGGTTGCCGGAATGCTTGCGCTCTGATGAGGTGAGGGAGGCCTGAGCCAACTCTCGAGTGCAGACCTTCATGCGGTCCAGTAATCCTCGCATTGGATATTGGGGTAATTGGATGATTACACATTTGGCTGCTAGCAAACAGAGCTGATGGAGAACGATGCATAGGAGACGATGGCAAATGAACGACGTCGAGGATCTGAGATCAAATTTGCAGGGAAGGAACGATTCTGAGCCCAATGGTCACTCGTGGCAAGGTCGCACAATGCAGAGCGGGACAGTCTTCACAAAACACCGTCGTACTTCCTCGTGTGACAGCACATTTGGTGACCACATTTTCGTGCGTCCTCGTCGCATCTGCATCTCGTGAAAAAGTGGCTTGAACGACACGTTGCTAGACACACTAAGCCTGTGTCCCGCAGCCTCGAATTCTCCAACCGACAACCACAGTTGCACAGCTATCGCGTGCAACTTGTGCGACCTGCGGATCCACTTGACACGCTCGACAAGGCCCACCGGACCGCGGTGTCGTGAAACCACTCACGCCATACCTGGCCTTGAGCCTGGAAGAAATCGTACGAGAGACATGTTCGCTGGAAGTGTTGAACTCTGACGCAGGTGACACGACAGTATCTCCCGGCGCCATCTTACCGTTCCCCGCTGCGACTACCCGTGATGAGATGTGACGAGTGATTTGTACGTCAAATATAGCAGACGTCAAGGCAGAAAAGTGGAGTCCAGGCCCACAGTATTGGGAGTGTCAGTTTTTGTGTAAGGTGGTAAGGACATCTCCTTTCGGGGGATGGGAAGCGAAGCGGGTGTGAGTGGTGGGACTGACGTTTGGATGTGGAACGTAGTGTGCAACCCGAGTCCGGGCCAGGCTCGGTACATCCAATGTGGTACAATGTGAATCTCGCCGTCGGACGTTGCTTGATAGGTTAGCCGAAACCTGATCGGTGAAGAATTGCTGAGCAGCGAAAAGCTGTGGACGGCAGTGGACGGCAGCGAGCAAAGTCTACAGCCAGTGGCGCAAGCACCATAGCAGACGTTGAAGGGAAAATAGGCATACTGTTGTTCAAAAATCCTGCTCTCCTAATTTGGGAGCGTCTGGTGGTATTCTTGTACGATAACTGATAGTCAAACTTGGTGGTGCTCTGAGCAACTGCAACCATGGACCTCCTTAACTCAGTCAATCAATAGCACGCTCAAAATTGCAGAGTGCCTGAGCTACCGTCGTTGATAATAAAGGGAAATGTCGAAGAGAATATTTCATCGTACGCAATGCTCGCCCAACCATTCGTCGTGGCACGTCAACTCAATTCGTCATCATGAAGTGTGCCAGGCCAATCCATGTCAGCCAGCTTCTGTTGCTGAAGTGGCAGGGTCGTCTAGATCGACAGAGAGTGCCCTAAGCTTTGCTTCGACAGCCTTGACAACCTCTGGGTCGAATTCGCGTTCCCTTTTAAAGCGTTTGATACTGTCAATGTTGTTAGCATTTGAGTGTTGGGTACCAACGGTGCACTAACGGTTTTCTGGTACACTTGTCGCACCGTTCATGACCACAGCCCGGACAGTGCGGAGACCCTTCGATGAACAGACTCTGACACTCCTCGCACTCCCAACGCACTCTTGTCCTTGGTTTCCTCCATATGCGCCGTGCAATTTCCAATTCGCGTTCGACCTCTGTTTCGCTGTCCGGCTCTGCGTCCCCAGGATATCCGTTCGGCCACTTGCTTAACTTTGCCGGCTCTCTAGGGCACTTCGTGCACCGGACATGACGACACGACTCGCAAACGGTGGCTGTAGGAGGAATGAACAGAGCCTGGCACTTGTGGCAGGTGCGTCTGACGCGCTGTCTCACGGGCTGATAGACCAGTTCACCACCAGTCTTGGACGTGACTGTGAGAAGCTTCTTCTTCTTGGGCTTGTCTGTCGCCTCTTTCTGCTTGCCCTTCTCACCCACCGGCTTCTTCTTGGGATAGCGCGGGCACTTCTTGCAGCGCTTGTGCTCGCACTTCACGCAGACCTTCTCAGCACCAAACGATGTTCCGCAGTGGTGGCAGGAGCGATGCACACGCATACGGATTGGCTTCTCTACACGCTGTACGCTGATGGGCTGAGCTGGTGTCGGAATCCATTCGTGCGACTCGAGGGTCAACCCGTACTTCTCGAACAGCAGGCGTGCACGCTCCTGTTGGAGAGCGCTGCGATTGAGCTGCTGGGTGACTGGTTCGGTCGGGGGCGCAGGTGCAGGTGCAGCAGCGGCGGCGGTAGGAGGGCTGGGGATCGTACTGTTAGTGAGAGCGTATAGATGTCCAGTTTGGGAACTTACGCAGCTGTCGCGGCTTCCTTCTTTTCTTCGACCTTGGGGGTTGGCGTGGAAGCTGCAGCCGGGGCGGTGGAAGGGCTGCTCTTGCTCGACTTGTCCCTCTTAAACACACTGCTCATCCTCTTCACGTACTTTCCCAAGCTTTTGCGCCTTTCCGAGGTCGCATCTTTCGCCGCGGAGGGTCCTGTCGCGGCGGGCGTTGACATGTTGGCGACGGCACGAGTCTGGAGGTTTGGGAAGCGCGAGCCAGACTCGGGACGGTAGAGGGTATAAACAGCAAACGGGCGGTCCCAGGAGAGCGTCGCGGAGTGTGGAGTGAACGGTTCAGTGGTCAGACATGCAGGCGGTCACAATTATCTCCGGTACGGGTTGCTGGGTGCTGGCTGAGACAACCACGAAACCTCGGGACGACCGACGGCGTGGTAAATGCAGACTGGCTGCTGCTGCAATTAGGCTCGACGGCCACGCTCCAATCCTTCAATGCAGCGCGGGCGACTCGATACGGCGCGACTGCAGTGTCGTGGGGTGGCGAAGGGGCCTTGGACGAGAGGGTAGGGCGAGAGTTATGTACGGCGGAGGGCATCAGACCATGGCCCGGTGCGCAAGCAGATTCCAGCACACTGGATGCGTCTCCGAACCACCACGCGCCAGTGTCGCTAAATCGCTAAACCAGACACACGGCCCGTTCGTTGCAGACTGAGGGCGCCGACGGCAGATTAACGGGGGGCTCCTTCACTATCGTCTGTGGTCATGGGCGCAGCATGCAAGCATGGCCCCGGGCGCGCGACGACGGACAGGAATTGATTGCTGTGCGCTTGGGCGGCGAGCTGGCGGACACGGCATGGCAGAGCTCCAGTTATGCAGCGCGAGGACAAGGCTCCACTGGCGGGAAGGAGCAGGGAGGGCGGGAAAAAACGACGTGCAAGCGAACGGAGGAGGTGGCTCCAACTCTCGTCGTGCTTCGTGCGCGCTGCCAGGGCTGCGTGCGGTTGGAGTTTCTGGCAAGGAAAGTCGCGCCGGACCCACAGCCCTCGCACGCCTGCCCTCCCGACAGCGTGGATATGCAGCGCGGACGACGCTCTGCATGTGGCCTAGAGCAGCCCGAGAGCGGCGAAGCGTGGAGTCGACACGGTGCCCGCTCCACGGCGGCTTGCCTGCTTCGAGCGCTCCGCGGGCCTTGTCCCAGACCAAGGAAACAAGGTGCGTCTGCCGGACGCCGCGGTTAGGTCAGCCCGCGCACTGGGTCGGGGATGATCCAGCGTTTGGTGGAGCGGCGAGTCCAGCGTTGA
Source organism: Lophiotrema nucula (assembly GCA_010015825.1). Lineage (NCBI taxonomy): Eukaryota > Fungi > Ascomycota > Dothideomycetes > Pleosporales > Lophiotremataceae > Lophiotrema > Lophiotrema nucula. Next base: position 61,976 of record ML977312.1, on the reverse strand, counting down.
AACCCTCACCCTCACCCTCACCCTCGCCTCTGCACCTGGAGGACAACAGCTGCGGATTGCTGCACCCACCTCGCAGCATTATCGCGCCGCGCTTCGGCGTGTTGCAACGGCATGCTGCCCCTTCGATGCAGCGGGGTAGCCTCCAGCGTTTCGCCGCATCGAGTTTGCCCGATAGCAATATCCAACGAATGGGACTGTTTGCGGCCTGCCAACTCCGCCTCCATATTGATTTCATCTACGCTGCAGCACGCTGCAGACCATCGATCGTGTTGCAGCAATACTCGCCAGCCCCTCACCATCGCGTGCCACTGCATGGCACCCTTTTGTCAGACGTCAATGCTCTCGTCCTTCCAGAACTCTTGTCGTCCCTGCCAAACGAGGATGGCCTTGTTCAGCCCGGCAATGTTGCTCTCTCCCACGCAGCACGGGGTTGCACTTGTCTTCTACCAACCGTAACAGGATTTGTGAGATTGCCATCACTGTCAACATATCATAGTATGGCGCACTGTTTTCACTATCAGTCCCAAGTTCATGTCTTTGCATACTCGCCCCGGAACGACAACCCCGCAAATGGCATTGGACACTGCCGTTATGTACTTCCAAATTGTGTGCATCTCCCTGCATGTCTTCCTTCGGGAGACACCCTTTTCACACAACATCTGGACATTGCTGATGGTCCAACCGAATGTCAGATGTGCTGACGACCGCTGCATCGCAAGGTGCTCACTACCAGAACGATTACCGGCATCTCTACTATCTTCTTCTGATTCCCACTCCATGGCAGCAGGCTTACCGGACACATGTCGGGTGGCCCCGCCAACCTGGGCGACGTTCAGGTTAACCCTGCTTTTACTTAAGATGGTCCAATGGCTAACCAGCGCGAGAGGACTAAGGCAGCTGCATGGTCCCAACCTGCTCGTATTATGCCATGACAAGACTCTGCAATCAAACGCACGCGTGGTCTTCATGCTGTTCAAAAAGCCCACATGTCTTGTCCTGTCGACCGCTGACTTTCCATTGTGTTGAACTGTGTCAACTTCCGGCGGCAAAATTGGTATACACGCTCTATTCGCTCTCGTTCATTGCCGAGTAATTCGACGCCGTCACCGCTTCGAATTTGCATCAAGAATGCAATAACTCGTTGAGTATAGACTCTCATGCAACCTTCCGTTGCGACTTTGATCGATAACACAACATACACACCGGGTGCTCCTGGTGAACGAAGGACTGCACGTCTAAACACTAGGCCACCATAGGTTGGCAATGCTCCAACACAGCTATAGTCACCGTCACATATATCTTCGTATCTCTATTTGAAGCCACTAGATCCTGGAATTTCAGCCACGCTATGGCGAACTGAATTTCTTGCAGCCTCGTTGTGATACGCAGTCCGCACTAGACACTTGCCCCGAGGTTTCCAGAGCCGAACGCAACGGTTATTTTGATCAAATCGCTGGGACTGCTGGAGAATACACGAAAGGTCTCATACATTATCGACAGTTTGATTGTAAGAACGCGTCGAACGTGTTAAGGTGGTGCTGCTATTCCTTGCTGCCAACACGAAACAGCCAACCAACTTTATTACGGTATATCAGAGTTCCGCACATGAGTGCAGGCACTTCAAATCGCTCGATGTCTTCGTCTACAATCTATCTTGGACATCGTTGTCAACTCCGAAAGGCGTGTATCCACAAGTTTCATGGTAGTTGGGTGCCGAACCCTGCCTCGAAGAGGTGACGGGACCATCAAACAAGACCCCTGCTTCGATCAAACCGTAACCGTTGGTCCTCCGCCCTCGCGAGTCAGTGACAACTCCCAGGCCTAGAACGTGTTGCTCGCCTCATCAGCACGCTCCGCGGATCTCCGCTGTCTTCAGCCGAAACCCTGGAACTTGACAGGAGTGCAGGACGTGCTGTCATGCAGATATGTTTGAGGTTGAGCAAGGTCGCCGCGTTGTCACCATGTACAGAGTAACCTATAGCAAGGAACCGACGATGAACAATAGATTTTGGCATCACCATCGGTCGATGTTCCTTGTCGCACTCGGAAGGTGCGGGATAGCTGTAATACCTCCCTCTACGATGAGCGTGTCCAGAGGTGAGATGCACGGTCGTCATCAGCTACCACGCGAAGAACCTTACTGACGAAAGAGGAGAGCATGCAGGGGCCTTTACGAGACCATCGGGTGTGTCTCACGGGAGTAGCCATTGTCGCTCTGAAACAGGCAAGATGCAACCGCTGTACGGACCCACCTGTGTCTGGAAACCACACCACCCCGTATATTTGACCACGTTGAGATAAGTTAGTCGCAAGACCGCTCGCGACTTGACTCGACTCAATAAGAAAATCATGACGCGTCGCTGCTTTGTACGTCTCGTCTAGATGATCAGAGGGACGATCGGAGTGTACAAACACCTCGTGATGCGCCATGGACGGACAATACCGTAGTCAGTCCTTTGAGTTACCAGCTATCGTACTGTAGATTTCAATGTCTATAAGACCGGAACGCCACGGCATAGCAGTCATCCGTCATCGTTAAAGACCGGGAGCATGGTTTCGTTAAGGTGTAGTCCCGTCCCTTGAGCCGATCCCATATACTCGCCCTCTTCCTAAATCGTCAGACCTGCAGAGCGAAGAACGGACCGTCCATGGTGAGAGAATCCCGGCAGCTCTTTTATCTTTTAGAATAATATTTAGCTCCTTCCTCTTCTCTCAACCTCTCAACACTAACTTCGCGGCAACGATTTGATAGAGATGGGTTCAAACGCAACGGACCACGGATGCATCTATTGCTACCACCCACGAATGATTATCACTAATCAACATCCCTTTGGCACTCAACTTACCCTGCTAGACAACAATTACGTTTACTATACAGAAGTAGCACCATCAAATGGACTGCTTTCTCCATCGTCTAGCTGTCTCATCGTCTTATTGTCATCATTTCCCTAAGCCAGGTTCCAATGCAGTCTTCCAACACCATATCATTCATATCAAGCCTCATTTTCAACACAAGTAATAAAATAAAGTGTTCACAGATAGACCGACCAACAAGACGCACAACTTAGACAACAGCTACCACGCCTAAGATCACCCATATCTCTAGACCCAACTAAACTACCTCACCGACTGGCTTTGCCCTCACCAGTCACCGTGAGGTGATCTGAGGTGTTACTCTCTACACATCGCTATCCCGTTGATCGAGCCACTACCCCACACGACGGGGAAAGCAAGCAAGCTAGGGCGTCTCTCCCGTCCACTCACACGGCAGGAGCCGCATCTGAAAGCCACAACGGTGGAACTACATGGACGGGTCGCGATGTGTATCGGGGCTCTCGCGTATAGGTGGGGTGGTTGCATACGGGTCGCTTGCGACCAAGTTTCGACCTGTCATAAGATGATAAGATGGTAGTGAAAGACCAGACTACTAGCAGGTTCTCCCACATACTGAAAATATGGAGCTGTAATGATTGTGGTCGCCTTTGAGCCGATGATTTCGTTATTAGTGGTGTCTCAGAGGTCGCCGAGGTGAAGATTCGTCCACGGGCGGTTGAGTTCGTGTGCATTTGCTCGACTGGTTCTTATCATTATTCATGAGCTCTTGTCGCCTCTAAATGTCCATTCATCCTGTACGCTAGGATATACGGACCGCATCCATGATGCTAATAGAAGTAGCAGCTATCGCGCCTGTCGTTCCTTGGTAGATCGCTCAAGCGAGGCAGATTACTCGTTCAACTTAGTCTCCTCGCAGCATTGTATACTTCAATATGTAGTCGGACCGAGACGTATTATGATGTAGGACTACTTCCTGGAGCAATCAATCGCATATCCACAGGTCTAGTCCAATGAAGGGCTCCGACGTCACCGACCCAGTACCTGTGCCCCGCGAATATCCCCGCGAATACCTACCTACCTTCCAATTCGCCGTCTAAACTTCCAACCACCACCGGTAATCGTCCACTCGGCAGTGGTTTCTCTCGACCTCAACCATCGGCCCGATTGGGATGCCGCTCGCGAAGCCGCTCGCAACCGCCGATCTTATCCATCAACTTCCAACACCCATGACTTTCCCACCTGCAGGAACACCCAAAGTCAAATCATTCCTCGCCGCCGCCGATCGCCGCAGACCCCAGTCTAAAAGACGCCGAACGACTCGCAAACCTGTCCCCGAGCGCCGATTCCCAAATTGTTTCCTGCGGTCTTATTCCCGAAGCCGCCACCACGCCGATCAACACTATATCCACGCTGATCCTGAGGGGTTTCCTACACCCACAATTTTCAGGATGCTGGAAGAGCGACATGAGTTGAGTTGAGGTGGGCTCAGCAAGGGTGATCGGCAAGATGTGCGTGACTGCACGTGTGAATAGCGAGGACTGCTGTATGGCTATGACTCGGGGGTATCGTGAAACGTCCGAACTGGGTGTTGAGTCGTTACACGAGTGAGAAGGTGAAGGAAATGATGACTGAAGGATCTGATTGTGTAGTCGTTAGGAGGTACCATGCGATTGTGCGGGAGGTATGTATGAGGAGTGGTTGTGGAAGCTTGCTCCTGTTGATTGCGCATGTAATTCTTTGTCTCTGTTAGGGCTCTTGCGCTTGAAGTCGTTGACTGTTGACTTTGCTTACTCGTCTGTAGAGTATGATGATGGTGATCAAAATCCTTGAGCTTGATTTGGACTCTGTGGAGTTGGACTATAGATGGGGTCACTCGACACAAAGGATGACTTGTGAGCTCGGAATTTCCTACCATATCAACCCAGCGCAGGAGGCAACACAGGCAGCATGTCCCCCTCCTACTTGTCGCATAACTCGCCCCGAGCATGGCAGATGTGAGCTCGAAGACGAGAAAAGTCATTGGATCAGAGCCTCCTCCAATCCTGTAGCACTATCCCCTAACACAGAAGGTCCATGTCATCACGCCATACGGTGAGCAATGTCTCGAAAACCCTAGGGTGTTGGTACTTCCCTCAAACGTCCTCAAGAGGTTCATTCTTCTTCCCAAGCATTACCTAGGGTCCGCAACTTCCTGTGCAGTGGCGTCACGGGATACCGTGAAGGAGGTTGTCTGCTACCTATCAATTCCTGCAAGCTTTCCAGTCCGTCACTGACAGCCTTCCTTTCTTCATAACAGGAAAAAGACATTCACTGGCTGTACAGGCGTATCATCGACTCTGAAGACCAGGTGAGAGCGCTGAAGCCATTACCACGTGATCGCGCGATCTCGCGACCTGGTTCGTGCACTGCCCAGTCGCTCCTTCCCTCTCCAGCAGTGTCGAGCAAACAGTCAACACCTTGTCTACCTTACCGAACGGAGCCACTGCTGGTAGACTTTAAGTCCCAACCTCTCCAACTACTGCCGATCAACCACTCAGTTCCACCACACCATTCAGCAACGGCTCGGTGGTACGTCCAATGCTTCATCCATCGTGCCTGCTTTCGCTAACAGGTCAGAGCGCGCACCAAGAAACCATGTCCACTCTCGAGCAGCTACCTCAGGCACTGCGCCGGCGGATCTTTCGATACCTTCTCGTGTCTGACTCTGTCCGCCAGCCGCACAACCACCTTCTCGTCGAGCACTACAGCTTTGAGGTGAACTTGCTTCGCGTCAACAAGGCCGTCAACAAAGATGCTGCCGACATTCTGTATACTGAAAATGTCTTCGTCAAGCTGGACTGGTCATGGGATGAGAATTTCAAAGCCATGTACAATCACGAGGTTCCGTTCTTCAAGTTGAGCAAGTCTTTTGATCACCACTTCGCCGAGATCATCATCAAGTTCAAGATAGGCAAGAACGGAGGTTCCCCTTGCCTCCTGCTACTCGATGACATCCCAAAGCTTGCTCGACTGCTGCGCATCCTGGATCTGGCCAACTTTATGGGGTTCGACTTCATCTTCAATCTGCGCCAGCCTCTGAAGGCATTGCTGCCGCTCAACGTCACCCAACAAGAGCAACTACTTGCCCCATTCGAGCGAGTTCGTGGCACCGGCTTTGTCCAGAAGGTGTCCATCAAAGGGCCAGTTGATATGTCTCTCGCCCAACGCGTTCAGGGAACCATGACACAAAAGGTCCAATGGCTACGTGGTGGTGCTTGGGAGATACACGATCTTGCCCGTGACATCAAGCGCAAAGGGGATCTAGCTTTCTCACTGAACAATGCAGACATGGCCAAGGCTAAATTCGATGACTCTCGCAACTTCGATGAGACCGCCTTCAAACGGAACTCCATGATGGAAGGCATTGACCAAAAGCTTCACCGCGCAATGTTGAGAATGGTGACCATCAATTGGGTGGACTGTGCCCTGCTCGCAATATCTGATGCTACATTTGTGGAGGAAGGCAGGAGACTGTACGAGGCCCCTGCTAACATCGCCCATCACATCGAATTGGCAGAGAAGACCAACATCGAGAAGTCCGAGGAGATTGTACCCAAGGCTGTCATCGCCCGATTCTACCACATCAACGGCGTCGCCGAATTTGGTCTTGGTCATCCAGTCAAAGCAGCTAAGAGTTTCGCCAAAGCATACAAGATTCTTCCGACCGCACGCTATAAATCGGGCTACGAATTGGGGAAGTGCTGGAAGAATCTCACTGAAGACACCCGCAAGAGTCGTCTAGAAGCCGAGCTTGCTGCACTACCCAAGAAGCCCATCAACATTCCCGATATGAAGAGGTACTCTACGCCTGAGGTTGCCTCTGAGCACTGGATCATGCGCCAACTTGGATACCAAGGTGATATCCCTTATGCCGATATGATCGCGAGTGAGATCGCAATTTGTATGACGACCAAGCCGCACCCGAATCAGCGACGACCAGGTCCCCGTACAGCTCGCATCGGCGAGGTGCACGAGGAAGTCCTCCGAAAACGCGTGGATAAGTTGAGGAAGACAGCAAACGGTCCTGTGGCCAAGGGCAGATTAATTTCTTGGGTTGGACTGAAGGCTGATCAGCTCGGGTCCACCAGTATCCTGGATGACCCTGCACAAGCCGACATGCTCCAGGACATGAGTGACAACCTTCGTTCGCAGGGATGCTCCCCTCAATGATCAGGTTGGACCTCTGGCTTCAAGCTGCAGTTGCACTCCAGGAAACGAGTCGGTTGAGGTATCCGATATAAGATTGCTGCAAGATCTTCTCTCTTCGGACAAGGGAGCGGGAATTGTATGACTAGCTCATGAACAAGGTTCTAAATGTCTGCAGGTTAGCATCGGGAGCTCTTCCAAAAGCACACCATGCTGGTTATGGGCATCGCAGGGGAGGGTTCAAATGCATCAAATAGATGTCTAGTAGCAAGTCAATTAAACATCTTCTCAGTAACATGCTCAATAGAATCCGAGCATGGATATGTCAGTATGATGACAAATTGAAGTTTCGCAGTCCGTGTGATATTCAGTTTGAGTGTAGGCGACAGAGATAAGGGGAAAGTTTCCCATCAAATGTATGAGAAGATGTTGGTAGGTAGGTAGGTAGGTAGGAAACTCGATTGTGACATCGATGGAAGGGCCAGTAAGAGCCCAGTTCACATCCAAAACACGGTAGAAAGAAACGTCTACAGTAATATTTGAAAGTGATTGTCCTATCTACTTGAGACATTCGGAGAGAGAATAGCGTGCTAAAAACGAGGTGAGGTTGAAGATATGCTCAGGGGCGGCTGTGACGTGCTAGGTACTGTAAGTGCTGGATAGTATGGACGGTGCCGAGGCCCTTCGAGGGAGGTAAAAGGGTTTGCTTTTGGCTTCTGCTCTTTCCGCGATCTCGTTCCACGATATTCCGCATCGCCTCATAGCCTCATGGAACATCTTCCCTTGCAGCTCTGCACTTTTGCTCCGTGGACTCGTGTCCACTTCTCGCAGCCCTCTTGCGGTGCCAATGTAGTGTCCTCCCATACCATTGAAATGCTCGCTCGCTGTGACAGCGACTAGCGCCCTCGCTGCTGCCCCTACTTCTCGAACTAGCGGATCTCTGTCGCTGGAAAGGAATGATCTTCGGATAGTATCTATGCGAGATGTTCTGGCAGGGTGGATACATCGGAACGAGCTGAGGTCCAGGTCGAGAACCTTGATTTGCTGAAGTCCTGGAGCCTGGCGTGGTTGATGAGCAAGAATGTTGAACAATAAGAAGAATACTCACCTTTTTGACCCGCCTTTGCAGTTCCTCAAACGCGAGTGTTAATGTTAAGTAGGCTTTGGATATCCTCATCAAGCAGTGCCGCAATAAGGCCGCACGAGACTGGGGTAGTCTCTTCCTATGAGAGTTTTCCAACACTGGCCGCGGTGCCCGCCAGTACAAGCGGTCATTGAGAACCACTATCCTAGCGTCCTTCGTACGAAAACAATCGATGAGTCGAAGGACAAAGTTGAACTGTGCTAGGTAGATGATTGTGAAACTCGGATCGTGATTCTCTGGTAGTTGGATGGAGTGTGCAGTGTAGGTGACGTATTGGACGCTGCATACAATGGCCGCGAGCGGAGCCGCATCCCCTGTTAAAGAAAGCGTATCATCAGCACAGTAAAAGCTGCATGTGCAACTGGAGTGCTTAGGAAGGGATACAGCGCAACGCGTGAGCCCATGAGACTGTCGTACTCCAAGGCGGGATGCGCCAGGCCATCTGTATCCTACACGACATACCATTCTGTATATCCTCTTTCAATTCATTTGCGAGAATGGTGACTCGTTCCAACCCCTTTGAAAAGTCGCAAACCCGTAGTCTGAATCGATCTGGCTCCTCTTCTTCTAGACGACGAAGGTAGTGGCTGCTTGGGTCGTCACCCTTGGCCAGGCGTCGAACAAGAAACAGAAACGAACAGTCCGGATATTGCAGAGCGAGCTGCGTAATTGCAGCGACTGCTAGAGCAGAGTTCGCGAGCGTGAAGACGATGGTGCCGGCCTCCGTCCTACAAGCTGCCGCTTCAGTTCTACGGGGAAGCAGGTTCTTGTGGGAGTGAGATCTGGCGCGGGCGACGGCGTAGCGGCCACGACGGAACAATACCCTAGGAGACGCGACCATGGCTGCGCATGGGCTAGAGGCAGAGAAACGCGAACGTGGAGAAAATTGTGGGATAGAAAGGAGCAGAGACGTAAGCGTTCGAGCGAGAAAGGGTACAAGGACCATGAGGAAGGAGGGCCATGTGACGCACCGCTCCACCTTCACCTGGTTGGGAGTGGAAGGCGCGATATAGCAATCGTATCGTGATTCACCTTGGACTTAATGAAAGAGGCAATCGTGTCTAGGTAAAGGCAGAAGGAAGTCCCCGCACACCGAATGTTGACATCGACCTGAACAAATGTTATACATGTATTCTCCTCTTTCCAACACCAAGCTAAGATCGTACACCCACCCCGCTGCAAGAGTGGTGGTATCTATATGCAATACATGCTCCGTCTAGCCCAGATACGTACATATGGTACAAATCGCTTTTGATACAACGCTCCAAATCCATGCGTCACAAGAACGCCAAAATCAAGCAAAATTAGCGACAGCCGTGAGGCCAAAACAGCCCAAGAGCGTGCAGAAATACGTCCATCGCCCCCCTGCTACCCACGGCACCTAAAGTAATTACTACGAGAAGAAATACTGGCTCTCCTTGAGCCTCTTAACGTCCCAAGAGCCCTTTTTCGGGACAGGGGGAAATGTGAGTGGGAGCCAGATTTGCAAGTAGGCTTTCCGGCGTTTTATCTTCACCGCCTCTTCTCGCTCGGCCATTTCTGCTACAGCGGAACCGGAGTCGTCGTGGGTTGCGCCAGTCTCAAGCTCAGCTGTCTCGGCTTCGACGGCTTCGTTTGTAACCTGGAGCCCTGCTTCGGCTTCAGCGTCAGCTATGGTGTCCTGTGAAGCGGGCTTGATCTCTGCAGCGGCGGCGGCGGAAGGGTCGTCTTCGATAGCTCTGGCTTCGGCGCCGAGGACATCAGCCCGGATCTCGTCTGATTGTGCCATGGCAACTTTCTTGTTATCCGTCTGGCCCAAAAGAGTGAGGCGAAAGCTGGCCAGCGACATGGTATCTTTCTCGGCCAGCCAGATGCTTGTCGGCGTAACCATTTGTTCACCCTTACTGCGATCTTCCTCATTCTCACTCTTCAATAACTCTTGACGCTTTGCCTCGAGTGCTAGCTCTGCCAGATCGGTAGAATAGAACTCACCCCGGCCCGCCCGCTTGACGCCCTTTGACCGTCTGTAATTGAGACGCCATTCAGTAATTTTGCGCCCAACGTCTGACGTTGAGATGATGTCTGCCCGATACATGGAATTGGCATAACGAGCCTTGAATTCGGCGGCCAGGCGACCAACGATATCTTCCGAGTGCATGCGCACAAAAGCGTCGCGGAGAACAATGCTGAGGTTCGGAATGTCGCCGGCGTGGGTCCAGAAACTGTCATGCACGGCAGCAAAATCCAGGCCCATTTCATTGCATTTAAGAGCCGAGAGTAGCATGTGGGAGGCGTCGAGGGAATGGATGAAGTTAGGCGGAAAGGCCTGCAGTTGTTTGCGCTTATCTACCGAGTCCGTCATGGCACTTGAAGCAAGAGCAACGAATTGCAAGGATGTTTTGACCTTCTTTATGGTGTCTTTTCTGTAGGGTTGCACAACAGGCATTTTTAAGGGTGTGGTCCAGATAATACCTGATCTGAAAGTTTCCATGTCTTTGTCGCGTTTCAGCTTGAGTGCCTTCGTGGCCTTGCCGTCGTTGCCGTCCATCTCTTGCAAAGTTCCATCGTAGTGAGCAACAATCCGGCGGATTTGCTCAGGAGTAAGGGAGGTTGTAATGCGTTCACCACATTCGCCGAGCCAATATTGTATCTCCTGAGCGCCATTGAATATACGTTTTAGGGCCTCAAAGATATTGCCGGCGATGTAAGTTGCGACTATGCTGAGATGTGGTAAACCTTCTGTTGGCTGGAAATTGGGAAAAATATCCTTCAGCTCGTCCGCCACTTGATTTTTGGCGCCAATGAATGTGACACCGTAAACATTGGTCATAACCGTACGTTTGACCACTTTGCGCGAAACTTTACCATCAATGAATCTGGCAATTGGATTGCCAGCTTCCGCATCTTTTGCTACGATGGTCTTCACAATCTCGGCAACACCGGTGTAGATATCCTGGGGACGGTCAGATGGCTCAAGATTGACCTGATCAGCGCCCGCCTTATCGCCACCAAGGGCGGCGTAATGTTGCAATCCGTTGCAAGTACCGTCCTGGTGAACCGGTAGATGTGAGACGAAGCGCGTTGGATCTGGGGAGCTTAAGGCATTTTTTAGCTCAAAGCAGCATCCAAGGCACTGCCACGGGTCCTCAGCCTTGGTCCACCATCTCTTTCCACCTAGTGGGTTTGTTGCTGAGTCGTATATATCGTCGATATGATCCATGGCAAACTGCTCACGCTCCGTCAAGCTGGCTTTGTCATATCCGCAAAGGTTAGCCATGTGGATCTTCAACCACCGTAGGCCGACGGCTCCGAGCTCTTTCCCGTTGGCGAACCGCAGGAGGCCGCGCGCCATGTCGGCTCCCATATGATTTAAAATGGGGGGAATTGGGTATGCTCGTCCGCGAAAGTCGATGCTGTGTGGAAAGTAAAATTTCTCGTCCTTGTAGGCTCGAGCGATCTCCAATTGAAAGTTCTGGAAACACTTTTCCGAATGATAGCCATCCCTTCGATGTTCGTACATTTTAATCGCGGTTAGCCATTGAGAACGTTCTCGTTTCGTTGCGTCCGGTTTTGGATCCGCAGGACGCTTCAGGTCCAGCACGTCCGGTACGAGCTTGCCGATGCCTTCGCCGGCGTTCCAGGCTTCGGTCATGACGCGGAGGACATCGCTGTTTATGTTCCAGGGAACTTTGCCCAATACATCCAGCCCAGCTAGAACCTTGTTCATATCGCCTTTCTCTATGGCGGTTGAAGCATATTCCGCTTGCCCTTGATCTCCCTCCTTGACTCGCATAACGGCACCCTGGGTAGTGTAGTACGCTCCATCCTCAAACGAGGTCCAGGGCCTTGGTTCTACAAGCATCGGGAGCCTGATAGAGCCTATGTTGTGGACAGGCTCTTTTTGAAGCTTGCGAGCAAGCTCGGGATGAACGGAGAAAAACCCGGTTCTTTTGCCTTGCACATAAGTACTTCGATGTGAAAAGGCGCGCTGTGTGCTAGACACTTGCTTGCCAGTCCTTGGATCCTGCTTGGTAACGGTTATAGTGGCAGTCTGGAGAAGGTGATCCAGTAACAGAGCACCAATCCTGGCCTTGACGTGTGCGGGGAAGCGCTCTCGCTGCGCGACCGTATAAGACGAACGCGAGCGTGCGGATGAACGGATTTTGGATGGCCCCTTGCGCAACTTTGAGACAAGACCTTTTCGGGCATTGGCTGTGTTCTTGCGCTCGAGCTTCTCGCGCCGTCGACTACTGCTCTCCAAGATCTCGCTCTCAGCATCGCGACCAAGTGCAAGAGACAAATTAGTGATCTTCATGCCAGCTTGGTCGAGACCATTGCGAGTGCCTACACAAGATGCCATAGCCCTCTGAATGGCAACAGCAGCGAGACGCTCGGGATCACAATCTGCAAAGTATGGCGCGTACATGAGCCTTTCATCGGTAGTGCCGGACGAGGGTATGCTGGCCAAGAGCTCCTGGGTTTCTTGTAGTTCCTTCTTGATCCGGGGAAGTAATGCTTTGTGCCAGTTCCACATCAAAGCTTGAATCGGCTTCGCCTGCAGCACGCCATGGATGCCCATCTCATTCAGCTTCTCGTCCTCGGCCTTCCACCTTTGCATCGCCGCGTTGGCGGCGTCCTCCTCCAGCCGGATCTGGCGCATGTAGGCATGGGCGCGGTCTTTCTCTTCCGTGGTACCGGCCATGTCGTGGGGATACGGGACATCCTGGCCGAGCTCGAATATGGAAAGCGCGGTTTTCAGGCTCGACAGGCCAAGTCCTTTCTGCGGAACCGCCTTGGGACTGAGCACGGTGGCCGATATCAGCCCATGCTCCATCGCAAGCTGCTGCTGCTGGGCGAGGTTGGGGACGTGCAGGTCGGCAAGCTCCGCTGCTGGCGGTGGTTCCTCGAAATGCTCCGGCTGGAATTCGACCAGCATGCGGAATTCCTCAATGGAGAAGTCGGCCGACTCGTGCACTTCTTCCCACACCTCCGCATCTTCTGCGGCGAGATTCAGGTACTTCTGCATGGCCGCCTGCCTCTCCTCGCCTTCCAGCAGGGTCATGGCCGCGCGCAGCAGGGTTACAAACGTCGCTGCCGTGGGCTCGACGGCCTGCTTAACCATCTCCCGGGCATACCACTGCTCCAGCTCCGCCATCTTGTCCGGTGAGGGCGCCTGCTCGGCGGCTTCGAGCACGGCGCGGAGGTAGACATTGTGGGCGTCGATGATGTTTGCGGAGGCGGGCTCGCAGATGGTCGCGAGGCGCTGGACGATGGCCTGGGCGCGGTCCAGGCGGCCGACTCGTATGCAGGCGTGCAGGTTCTGATGCAGCTCGATGGGGTCGCCGCCGATGCCATTGCGCAGGCGAGCCGTGGGCACCACGCTCATGAGCTCGTTGTTGATGATCAGCGGCTTCGAGGGGTCGAAGTTCGTCGGGCGGGACATCTCGGCGCTCTGGGGCAGGCGTGACGGCCAGAGACCCGCGGTGAAGCTGGGCAGCGGGCTGGCACTGTAGAAGGACGAGGACGAGGACGAGGACGACTGCGCGTCGGCGGCCGTGGCGAGCGAGCGGGTCTCCTGTCGCGGCAACGTGGTGGACGGCAGCCTCCGCCTGCGCGGCTCGAGCGACTTGGACGTGACCGGCGGGACTGTGGCCGCCCATCGCATCTGCGCGGGACACAGCCATGGCAGCGCCAGCTGTTCGGAGAGCTGCGTGGTCGTGGAGCGGAGAGCGTCTCGTCGCAGCCTCCGGCGGGCTGCCCGCGCGAGCATCTTCAACAAGCGTCTAGATTAAACTGATACAGAAAGGAGAAGGAATTGCAGGCGCTGGAAAGCAGACAAAGGAATGGCAACGCACGCCGAGACGCACAATTGGGGACGGAAGCGCAGCGTCGCTGACGTTGGTTGAGGAAGCTCTGGATGGCAAAAATTATCTTCTGCGGCCCCTTGCCCCAAGTCACCCTCTCACGTGACCTTGGGGGAATCCGGGATTGCGCCGGACGCGAGTCATGTCGTAGTCTGCACTAGCGTTCATGGAAGCAGACTCGAGCAAATGCAGTCATGATTCTCGAAATGTTCAGTTCTCCATCTAATATGTATCTAGTACGCAGGCGTCGTGCTGCCCGTAGTATGTCTGACCCCAAAACGCCAGATACGACTGACGTCCCAAACGCCGATGCTAGTATATCGCAGCCCAAAATCTAGAATTCAGTCCTGGTCTACCTGCCTCGCGACAGCCGTCGCCGAAGCTTTGATAGTTGCGCCAGAAGAAGAAGACGCAGTTCCAGCGGTCGACGCCGCGATACGGCCAATGCTAGGTGCAGCTTCCTCAGCCCTCTCTACCGCATCATCTGCGCCCGTGAACCCAAAATCGTCTTCCCAATCCTCCTCATCCTCATCGCCAAAGCAGAAAAGGTCTCTCGCGCTGCCGTCCTGAATTACTCTCCTCTTGCCTTTGGGGACCGTGCACCCACCTACCGATTCTCGGAACTTGTCGGCGAAGGCGGAAGCTACCAGCGTCACATTCTCGTGGGGGATCATCTTCCCATTGTAGAGGAGGTAGGGGAGGTGCGAGATCTCGGGGAGGTCGCCTTCGAAGGGCATTGCGAGGTGAAGAGGCCGAGAGCGGGGGACGATGGTGCTTTCGGGGTTGTTTGGAGCTGGAGGTGGCGTGTCAGCTGTGAGGAAGGGCTCGTTCAGGGCGTCTGGGGTGTAAGCGTCCTTTTCGGCCTCGGTAGGTGTATGTGGTGTGAACTCTTCGGGCGGGTGGTAGAGTTCGTTGTGGACGGCGACGAGAGAGTCTCCGGATGACGAGGCTGGGTAGTAGAGCGAGTATCCACGTGCTCGCATCAATTCGAGCACATACTCCATCCATGACGGGAGAGTCTCTGACACTAGCTTTGCTCTTGCTGCGGCCTTCGAGGCCTCGTGTTGCTTCTTAACGCGACTGCTGAGGAAGGAATGCAGCTCGGCCCATTTGTCTCCAAACAAGAGAGCTGCATGCGAATTAGGCGCCTGCCACAGGAACGGAGCGCCAGGGGCTTCCGGGAACATTTTCACGTAACGCGGAGTGTGCATATCAGTCGTCTTGGGCACGATGAGCTGGGACTTCGCGTCCAGCTGGAGAGACGGCAATTCCAGGCTGGCGCCCATGATCAACTGAGCATCTGCCTCGCCGTACGCCGAGTACTTGTGTTCGAGAATGACATATTTCAGATAGTGGAAATATTGAGGTGACAACTCTGCCTGTGGGGAAAGGAGAAGAACATGCGAATGCGTCGTGCTTGTTGGAAAGAAGAGTTCCAGGAACCGAATAGCGGACTCTTCTTGCGTCGCACGATGGCCCGCGATCCGTCGCCGCAGCGTGACCTGACTGAGAGCCAAGGGGTTGCTGTCGACGTCTGGTGGCCAACGGAAGTTCTCCAGATACTGCTTGGCAGCACCGTCAAGCTCTGGAGGAAGTTCGATTGTAAGTCGCGGCAGCTTCAAGCCGGCGTAGTCGGCCTCTTTGATAGACTTCAGCAGCCGTATGAGACCACCCGAAGACCCAGATGGCGCCTGGATTAGGATGTCCACCGTAGGTTTGTGCCAATTGCGCAAAGATCCTGCATCCAGTCTCGAAAGCCACAGAAAGTTCTCCCAGTGGTCCTTTGGGATCTCAATGATTGGCATGTCCAGGGTCTTGCACTTTGATCGGAGTCCTCTCACAAAGAAGGCGTCTTCGGAAAGAGAGTCGTCCATGATCGCAACCTGTGGATGCAGGAAGCTCTGAATGTGCGTCATGGCTGCAGATACGCTCGATTCGGCGCGTTGCTCGGTACTCCACTCCATATAGTCTGGCCGCGCATCGTGGAATACCACAGGACAACCTCCTTTGCCTTCCTTGTCGTCCTGCGCTTCCTTGGTGATTCCATTCAGCTCCAGTATCTCCGCCATTGGTATGTCCTCTCTGCCAAAGAACGCAGCGTGCACGTAGTTCCTCTTCCACCGTGCCATCTCGCAGATCATGGGTAGCAGCGTCGATGCGCTCTTCAGGCTCGACAGCCCAAACAGCACGTTCCTGTTCACCATCCGGTATCCTCCCGTGTTCGACGCTGCGTGAAGCGACGAAGCGAGTCGGTAGAACCGTATCTGCCCTCCATACGTGTGCGGCGGCGCCTCCCCATCTCTCACCTTCGCGAACCCCTTCGGCGGGCCCGTAGGCTCCTCATTGTACGCCGCATTGTGTTCCTCGTCCGTCATTGGCACGATCGGGCGTCCGAACCTCCCTACACCGGCAACTCTCCTCCCGTTGTATTCCCCCAAGTCTGGTATGTTGTGAAAGAAGACATAGACCAGGTACAGCCCCACCACGACGAGCAGTATCCGCCTCCGTCTCCATCGCAGCGGCGTTCGGAGATGTGTCCAAGTGGCGATGAGGGCCGGCTTCTCGCCGGGCTTGTGGTCGTCGTCCTTCTTCCCAAGCTCTTCGTCGCCGGGCAGAATGGTCCTGGTCAGCATGCTGGCCCGACTCACGCTCTCCTCCAGCCACCCGCGGTTTGATCGGCTCCCGGCGTGCATGCGGCCTCTTTCCTTCTACACCATTGCGCTGTACCTGAGGAAGGGGTGATGGCGGTCGCGATCGACATGCGCTCGAGGCAAGGGCGGCGGCGGCGGGCTACGAGCGCAGTGGCATGGGCGGGAGATTAATATTCACGCAGGCGGAAGCACGTATGCGGTGAGCTCGTGCGCGCCTCGAGATCGAGAGCGAGAGCGAGCGTTGTTGGACGATGGCTGTGCGAGTCTTCATTATCTGGACATGCTGGCCGCTCGAAGTCGGAGCCCTGCCATTGCCAAGTCCGGCGCGAGATCCGCCCTCGTGTCCACTTGCCGTTGCGGTCGCCTGTCTGGCTCGCGGCTCTTTATACTCTTTAGTCTTCACTCTACCTAAACACGCGTTCGAGACTGTGTGCGACGCTGTTTTGTTTCAATTAACTAAAGAGCCGTCGATTGCGCTATGCTAAATTTTGATCAGGCTATCCCAGCATGTCACCCTTCTCGTCTGCCTTCTTCAACGCCCCTCTCAGCGCCTGCTCGTTCCGCGGCTTGAAGATGACTTTATAGCGATTGCACATTGTCACTAAGCTCGTTGGATCTGAGCTGCCCAGCACAGGGTGCGTCTCGACCTGCGAGTCCTGCAGAATCTCGAAGCTGTTCAGCATGCGCAAGAACGTCAGGTACAGCTCCCGATTCGCGAGCAGCGAGCCTGCACACATCCTGTACCCGAGGCCATAGGTGAATAGTGGCGCATCTGGTTGCTCGATCCAGCGCTCTGGCCGGAACTCTTCCGGGTCATGCCAGACTTTCGGGTCTGTCTCAACGTTAGCAGATCGCCAACATGTACAAGGTGAAACAATGACTTGCCCATGTTGCACGCCCACGCGTTCAGGTAGATCGTGCTACCGGCGGGAATCAGCTTGCCCTCATACAAGACGTCTTTCACCGTAGCTCTTGGGAGCGCCAGTCTCAGGACACAGTAGTATCGCAAGCACTCCCTCACCAACGCCACGATGTACTCGCACTTCTGGTCATCGTACGCATCGCAAAGCGGCTCCGCGTCCGTGTAGTACTTCCGAACCTCTTCGATAGCCTTCTTCTGGATGTCGGGTCTCTGAGCGATCAAAGCAACACTCCACTGCACCAACGTCGTAATTGTGTCCAAGCCTCCACTCAACATCGTCAGACTGATACTCGTCAACTCCTCCTTGTTCAACGCGGCCTCTTTGTCTTGGATGACATTTGCCTGGATACACGGTTTGTGGATGCCCTTCTCCATTCGATCGTCTAGATCACCGTTCAAGCGTTTGAGATACACATCTCTTCGGCTCCGCATCTCTCTCGCCTGCTGGGTACCGATGCTGAAAGGGTTCAACCGTAAGATCGGTATATAATCCTGCAGATTTCCTGTTGTACTTCTAAACTTGGAAATAGCTTCCTCAACCTCCGTGATCTCTTCGAACATCGGGTCATGCCTTGACCCCATCCTCGTCCCCCAGTTCAGCGTCAACGCCAAGCTGAGGGAAAGTCTCTGGATCATCGGCATGGGATCGACGCCCACGCGACCAGCATCCCCACCTTCGAATCCTTCTTTTACGAAGTCCTTGGTTTCGACATCGAGGTGGTCAATGTACGTCGCAATGGAGGGCTTGTTGAGCGCGGACGCAGCGCCCTTGCGACGACGCTTCAAGGAATCATTGAAGGGACTGGTTCCGATTGTCGTTCCTGCCGTGTTTGACAGCACTTTATGGAATGTCCAGAATACCGGCCGTGAAGATAGAGCTTGGCTGTTCTGACCAAATATTTTCCGCGCTGCTTCGGCGCTGTTCACGACGATGACTGGTACGTTGCCGAGCTGGATCTGGTACACGTCGCCGTACGTCTTCGACCATTGGCGATACTTCTCTGCCGCGTTGAACTTGATATCTGGGATGTTGCCAACGAGTAGCCAGTTTGGTGGTCCCGAGAAGCCCTTGATGCGTGCCGAGCGGCGGACGAACTCATTGCCTAGGATATATGCGAATGGTATGCCGATGAGAAGAAGGCATAGGCTGCGAAGTGGATGTTCTGCGAGCTGAGTCGACAAGTACGGTACGATCGTGGAAATCATCTTGAACACCCAGAACACTCGTCCAATATCCCTCTCTTACTGCTGTTATTCTATAGGTAGTATCCCTGGGGTCTGCGGACGCTGTAAGGACCGTTTGCGGCGACACAATGCCGCACAATGTCCAGTCCTGCAGAGCCCTCTTATCGAAGGCTCGAACGCAATCCATCCGCGATCCTGCATGGTGTTCCCCAGGTTTCGGCACTTCAGTGGCTGCTTTGCGCGGGGTGACGATCGCTGTGAGCGGAAGTGGCGCGGAAGCATTCCGTCAGCGGAATCGTGACAGCCACGAGTAGCCGTCGAAGAAATCGTGAACTTGTGATATTGGGCGATGCATCCTCGGTTGTTTCCAAAAAGATCATTTGTATATGCATGAGTTTTAACTTCTAAGTGTAAGAACAATAAAGGAAGCCTAGATGCGATTTGGTGATAGTCATCGACGTAAGAAGCTAGACCCTACTCGCAACCTGCACTCTATAAGGCTTACGAACAACGCCCATAGTCGGACTCCCATGATCGAAAAACCTTCGCAATACCCTCGCGATACTCAAGTCTCAGATGTCGCGAAGGAGGCGTCGCTGGGAAAGTTAGGCCGGACTTAGACCATCGGGACGATTTGAAGAGCTTCTTGACTCTGCGCAGCGGTACCAACAATATTCACTGTGTCACCCCTATACATGACTATCGATGAGTCCTCCATGACAGCTCTCTTCATGACACATACTACTGAGTCAAATTCTAGAGTTATCAGAGAGTATAGATCTCGATTTCTTGATAGGAAGTAACTACCTACAATCATATTTCCCTAATTGCACAGACAAACTAAGCCATAATATCATTCGAGCACTTGTAGATCCCATTCTTGGATCCAATCGACTACGAAACTCGATCAAAAATGTCTCAGAAGCCGTCTGACGTACACACTGCAACGCCTCCCCCAAGGACACAGGAGCCTTTACCTGCTATCAGGTGTCCCTACCCGATCGATTTGTTTGATTTTGACTCCCAGCACAACAACCACAAGCTCTGGTTGATCACCTTCTTATCACTCGAGATGCCGAGAAATGTAGCACATTGAGAGCTGGGTTTGTGTCATAACATAAATTTGGTAAAGGATAATTTGGAAAAAATTCCGAACTGCTACGTTGTCGATGCTTGGGACGCCACGGATCCGCTCTTCCTAAATGAGAAGGTGTGGGATAAGGTCAAGGGTCTAACTTTAAAGTGTAAGTCTAACACTGACATCTACTGTGTACGGAAGATAATGCGGTTGTAGTACTCAAATACATCAACACGGTGGCACCCGAATGCCGGATCCTGAAGGCTACCTAAGCGTAGCCGTCCAAGAAAAATGACATTGTTTTGTGTCAGAGATTCATCAATTCCCGAGTTAGCAGGCTGTAATCATGTGCCACCAAGGCTTGTTGAGTACTGAATCAGAACTTCCGATGCTTTCTTGTATCCTCTAGGAATGGTGGTCGTATACTGTACGGTCAAATTCGCTATCATTTCCAATCTTTGCACTCTGTTTCTTTGTTGAATATTTCCTTTCATGCTATAGATCAATCTAGACTGTGTTTATGTTTCCTGGTTGTCATTTACGTAGCTGTAAACCACTCCTAATGCCGTATGAATTTTTTTCGTGAGCGTCGAGTCACACCATACATGGCAGAAGGGAATCTTTATATAGAGCGACTTAAAGCTTTTGTTCGGCTTGCTAATCCTGAAAAGGGCCTATCGGCACTCTAAGGAACCCCCAGGGGGTAAATACTTATGCCGGCCGAAACAACATACTAAAATGTCAACTATCCAACTGATGAAACGAAATACGGGCGGGCTCCGTCGGATGAAATCATGCAAGGGTCCAGATCAAGGGGTTAGAACATCTAAGGAACGCAAAAGGTCAGATCATCCGAACACGAGTGGTGGCCTCTGGGGGTGAGCGTGGACATCGATAGTACCAGGAACGAGGAGAGGAGGTGTAAGAAAGGGTGTTAGTGCACTAAGCGTATGAGAGGATGAATAGTTGACTTGGATTCAGTGTGGGCAGCCTTGGAGCAAGCTGCCCCGCAGAAAATACTTATGGCGAAACCGTTTCGTCTTTGTAGGACACTTGGTGAACTTCGGAGTGTTATTGAGACTCGGTTCCCTATATGGGCGAGGTAAAGTCAATCTTGCGCTCGCTCATGACGAAGCGGCGAAGACAACCACTTACGTCGACAGACCAGTTCACAAGCTGTATGTGCTTGTAGGGTTAGAATGACTCCCAACACTATGAGTATACACCCGTATTACGACAATCTACTCATTACATTGTCATACACATCAACACAAAAACATCGTCTTTCTTTTTGACGCTTCTACAATCTAATCCTACAACTTCAGTAACAGCTAACACAGCTTCTAGCAAACAATCTACACAATATATATTCCTTTTCTACTTCATCAAGTCCGCCGAGATTGATTACTCAAGGGTTTCCCCAGTGACCAACTTCAAACTCGCCATGTCAAAACGATCTTGGGAGAAGTATAATGGAACTATAGGTGGCACAGGGTCTACTACTTCATAGATGACCTAGAAGATACGGAAAAGAACACAACAGAGAGAAGGAAGCTATCCAGAATAGGCTTCACGAGCAACCCAGATTCATGTTCGGTTGCGAAATACGGAAAGAAATGGACAATAGAAAGTTATGACATCGCATTCAAGCAACTGGAAATGATCCTGGAGGCTTTCAAGTATTTCTCGGAACTCGAGATAACAGATCAAGGTCTGGTCACTACAAAAGAGTGTAAGAGTGTTATAGCGTAAGTCTTCCGATTGCTAAACAGTTTCAGTATACTCCGAGCTCTATAAGGCTCCGGAAAGCAACACTCAAGGTTATATGAAGTATATGACCGACTTCGCTGGATTTCACGAGCCTAATCCAATCGCTTAGCAGCCATTGTCAATGCAGCAGATGCAGAAGCTTGGGTCTCAAACCACGTCAGAGCCTTAACATGAAACCCAGCATCCCAACAACGGGGAGACTTTGACTCGAGAACAATGGATGACTAAGTGGGCAAACACTGAAGGAGGCAAGAAAAGATTGGCCGGGGAGGTACAACAGAGCCATCGGGCGGAGCAACAGTATGTGAATGCATGTTAGCAGCCGCGTGATATCAGTCTTGCGAGTGTACAACGCGCCCAAGAAAAAAAAGAAGATTCTAGAGGCACTAATGACTAGACTCGCAAGAGCAAAGAGCGATCACACCATCGGAAGTACAAGCATGAGACTGGAAAACGTAAATGAGGGGGAACATGTTAATTATGAGGGGGTTCTGACACCTCGGCTTGGCTGGTACTGAGCTATCATAAGGGGACGATATATAGAATGCTACGCGAAGGTGGAGTACAACAGATTATGTCAAGCTACTCATAAACCTCCGCTTGCCTGACTCCAATTTCAAGTCATATGTGTATTCAACTTTGATCTTGCTATTGTGAATTGACTATCACTATTGATCTTTCATTTTGCTGCCGAACAGATCTTGTGACGCCACAGCCGCCAATAAATGATTGTTGTGAAACAGCCTCGCGAAAGCGGGCTGGAGAAAGATGTGAAGAGGTGAATGAGATCCTACAACAAAGGATGTCAAACTGGGGAAATATTTCTCCATATGTGTTTACGAATTGGGAAGAATGACAAAACATAAGTTGGGCTGCCGAAAGATCATGAGGTTTGCAATTGTGCAAGGAAGTCATTCACTTTGCACAATTTCAAAAGACAACGCAGCGGCTGTCAATAACAGAGGAGAAGCAAGACCCTACCCAGTACGTATCTAAATGCGTGAATTGTATTCTTTGTCTCGTACATAAAGTTCCATAGAAGCTCGCTTGCTCCGTTTCCTATACGATCAACACTACATCGCGTATCTTCATCTATCCTCTTCAGTCGCATACTTTCACTACAAGATTGACATCTACTATACCGCCTATCACAGACTCTGCAAACTCCATCAACTACCTTCTGCGACGCTCACTCACTTCAGTGCATGGTCTATGAAGAAACCTTCATTACCGGTAACGCGCCCTCTCGGCAACCATCGAAGCCCCAGCGGCACCCCCAGACAACATCACAAGTCTGCAGGCAGCGCCACTTCTCCTCGTCTCGAGCCATCTTTCTTCGACGATGCGTTTCGCCCCTCCTCCAGCGCATCGAATTCTTGTTACGCAACCGCAGCTCATGACACCGACCAAGTCGTCCCGCATGCAAACGCTACTATCAGCAGCCGAGTGCCGAACTACCAACAACCCGTCTCCGGACCAGGATTCACGACAAGAAGAGAGGTGTTTGCCGAACCGAGTACCAGGTGTGACCAGAGCGTTTCGTTGTCGCCTAGGGTATTCCTCGAACAGCCTGGATGTCCTAGCCTACGTGGCATCGAGAAGTTCGCAGAAGCATCTCACGCGGACGTGGGGGTACCTGAGGCTCGTGGCAGCCGCGGGAATGAATCACGTTCCCCAGACAATCGAATCATATATAGTTCTCCCTTTCCAACCACAGCGACCGCCTTTTCCCCTCCTGCGATGCCTGCAATGAAGCCGCCGGAGCCAGGACTCTTCGCGCGATTTGGTGGCTATTTCGAGGGCTCCGAAGGTACGTATATTTGTAATAGTTTAGCATCCAATGATGGGAAGTAAAAGGGCATTTTTCATGAAAAAGGCCAACTTTGCCAATAGTATGTGCTGACAGACATGGACAGACGCTCGAATACATCGACAGCAATCTAACCGTAGAAGTCCCCATCGGCTTCCCGATAGCGACCACTCCATCGATGACTTGAAAAATAACCGCCAGTGGCATGTTAAGCGTATCTACGATGCCATGACGCGACCCGACGCCGCAAGAGACAACCCAGGGTCCGTTGCTATGAAGAGATGGGTCCGCGGCGCAACACCATACGAGCCTGCTCTAGTAGAGGCTTACGCCCATAAGATCTTTGACTGTCTGATAGAAACTGTGGAGCTCGGTTTCCGGGGATGGCCCCATAATGACTACGTTA
The DNA here is from genome assembly GCA_010015825.1 of Lophiotrema nucula. Taxonomy (NCBI): domain Eukaryota; kingdom Fungi; phylum Ascomycota; class Dothideomycetes; order Pleosporales; family Lophiotremataceae; genus Lophiotrema; species Lophiotrema nucula. The sequence goes on along the minus strand of ML977312.1, from coordinate 38,147 downwards.
GTGAAGATCGCAAGGGTGGAGAAGATGAGGACCAAGAGATGAGGTACGTTTCAGAACCAGCAGTTGCTGGAGGTCCTTCGCTAAAATTACCAGCTGCGCCGATCGCCTCGAAAGCATCATTCAAGGACTGGAAGAAGAGAAGACGATTTGCGAAGATATGATGGCCTCGGCATGCCAAATTCGCATGTTCGTCAACGCGCCGCGTGCATATGCCCAGCGTAAGTTCAACAACCGTGTCGGAAACAGCAAGCGAGGAAGGACGAAGAAGGACGACGAGGACGTCAGCGGGAGAAGCAAGAAGGCCAGAAAGCTGGCCAGTCGACCGCCACCAAGGACACACGCTACACTTGATCAGAGCAGCCAGCGAGGAAACTCACGAGCAGTGACCAAGCCACTTGCTCCTTACTTCCAGGACCAACATCCGCGTACAGGCTATCCAAGTCCCTCATCACAGGTAAGTGCACCAGCGTGCTACTGCGCTCTTTGTTAGCACACGAAGCGGCGCGAGACTGCACTGTCAGACCATACTGATGACGGCTAGGTCACGGGAAGCCCCTTCATGCCTACACTGCCAGACTTCGCAGGTTTAACACAGACCTTATCGATGCCTATGTCACCGCCACTTAAAATGGGGTTGCCGCCGTTCACGACGATGTTGCCGCCACCGCGCCAGTTACACACCACATCTGCTCCGCCCTTTCCGCACCCCGTCCAGCCTCACATGACACGACAATACCTCGATCTGGATCATAGTCTTCCCGGAATTGACCCGGCTATCATGTCGAGCACTGCTCCCGGTGAGCTTTACATGGCGCCCAATCATCACCAGTTTGCACCTCGTGAAGACTGGCATGACTTCATCATTGCGGATCGCCTGGCAAGCCCGGAAATTAGCAGAGCGTCGCAAACGGGCGCCGGGCCCGCGACCAACATCAGCCACGACGTGAATGTGGACAGCTTTAGAGATTATTGGGAGGCCCAGCATAATGTCCAGCCTCTCTCTGAACCCCAAATTGCGAAGCAGGAGTGATTTTCACCCCATTGTCGCGTTTAGTTCCCAATCACGCCCGTCAAGCATTGCTGTTGTACGATACCCCTATCTCTATAGATTTCCAGGTTTGTCTTTTGTTTCGGCGGAGTCTCGTAAGCCGTGAATGCTGTGTTTCCCTAGGTACGCTGGCATACCTAATCAAGCGTCGAGCATGCTTTTCAATACCCGGAAGAAGAGAGTGGGAGAACCAGAATGGATATTGGTGGGACACGGGCGTGGACTCGCTAAATTGTTGTTTGGAAGGGCCCAATTTGCGCATTTTGGTCTCTGGATAGATCACGATCTCGAATCAATGAATCCTTACTGTGTCTTGATCTCCAACTGTAATTTTGCGTGCGAAACAGTTTGACGTCAGCATCTGAGGTTGCTGTGCATGATTGAACGCGCTTTGCAACAAAAAGGCTGACGGAAGGCCAAAAAGAGATCATTGAGGGGGTGTTGATCGACAGTTTGAACGCAGAAGGTGAGCGAAACGTTGTGTTGAATACGTAGAGTTTGACCGCAGGAGTGGAGCGGAGACTTGAGATGGATGACTCGCGAAACACTAACCCGTTGTGCTAGTAGCGCCTCATGTGACCGAAATGGCGAATCGTGCTCAAGGGGTTCACGGTCAGGGGAATCTTTCCCGCATGACTTTACTGGTTTTAACAACCTTTCTGATCGGCATTAGAGCCGTCATCTAGGAATCAGACATTTTCAGCCTGTAGGGCCAGCAGTACGTTACGGAACGCTCCATTAACTCTATGCATACTGAGTGGACAGACTGTTGTAGATGAGCACAAGCAGTGCAGACAATGCGTCCAACAGCAAGGCCGGAAAGTGCCAATTTCCGTTTCCTCTGCAGGTCCAGAGCACTGGGAACCAAACACATACTCTAAATCCAGTAACGCTATATTACTTGAATCTGAGTGTCGGAAGCGCTATACTGCTATGTCCGGAAATCAGAACAAACTTAGGAGGGACCTGCCCGTTATCGCGCGGTTGTCGAAAGCGGTCCTTCCTTGCCATGACGACCACTATATCTGGGACGTTCCGCGAAGGAGCGCGTGGAGTGACAGTTTGTGATTGCTTATCTGATTGCTAGCTGCAACAAGTCGTCACAATCGTCCGGTCAGAGTTAATTTTAAGTGCTTCGCTCTACGTCTTTTCAAGACTACGCATGACTACCGAAGTGTTAATTCTCTGACCAGCTCCCCAACACCCGAAACCCCGCTTGACCTGCAGGTACACATCACGACAGGATGGAGTCTAACAACAATTCTGATAGCTCATGTAGGTTATTGATCATCCTGGCATTGAAGTAGCTGTTATTTATAATCACGTTCGCAGCTCCCTTCAGCACGTCAACCGGCCTCCATCACAACCCACCTGGCTTCGTGCCCACAGGTGGTGCCCCGCGCGCTGGGCACACGGACGCAGAGTTGTATGCTAAAATTCTAGGGCGGCTCGATGATCCCATTGCGAAGTACCTTTGTGAAGTACATAATGTCCCAACTCACTCACAAGGTTCTGCTGCAACGTCCACCGACGTCTCGAAAACCATCGGGATCGTAACCTCAGACGCTAACAATCTTCCTACATCGGCCTCGACTCCTCTCAAATTTCGTGATAACTGGCACGGCGCTATTTCTCACCGCTATGCAGTCACGCAGAAATGGGATATGGATCCGCTTAAGGACGGAAGTATATACATCGTTGTCCAGAACGTGGAGGAATGCGTCGCATTCCTTGTCGCTAAGATGAAGAATCTCGACGAGAAGGTGGAAGATAATCCTGGGGCGAAGGACCGGGACCTCATCGCGAACAAAGTTAGTGATGAGAGTATGGAAGTCACGGCTCGCTTGATTTTGGTAAGAAGCCCACTCTTTTCAAATCGGGAAGCTAATTGTGATGACAGATTAGGTTACTGGAGCGTTGTATCACTGGATACACGGGGCTGGCTAAGAGTGAGCCACGTAAGGAGGATAAGGTGAACTGTCATGAACGGTTCAATAACGTCGCATACGTGCTAGAGGTGGGTGATCATGCTGTAGACTTGCGAATCTTTTACTAACAACCCGCAGAGGTGGAAAGCAGTCTGCCGAGACGTACTGCAGGAGGATTCTAAAATAGTCGAGTTCGTTCATCAGCCCATGACTATTATGAAGGTAAGCTTTACTTCAAGTTAATGAAAGGCATGAGTTAACAAGCCAACAGCAAAAGCAAGCTCACAAAGCCACGAACAACAAGCGTGCGAGTACCGCCGATAGCTCATTGGTCGGGGGCGCCGCTTCTAACAGCACCCCTTTGACGCAACCGGGTGAGCAGTCTCGCGCAGCTGGATATCGCCGTGGCCGTCGTCCAGTTCCAGCACAAACGTCTCCAACCCGAGGCCAGCACGACCTTTCAGGGTTCCAACTTGACGGCTCTCCGCATGATCGAGGTTCGACACCTGCTTCCAAAGAGCAGATCTTCTCTCCCGGAAACGGAAAGGTCCCCTCAACTAGCGGTTGGGGGGACTATGCCAATCTTCAAGGTGGCGGTACAAATCTTCGGCCTGTTAACCTTCTACGAGGGATCGGAGGAGGTGGCACAGCTTCTGACTTCAACATCAATCGTGAAGCTGTCGAGAGCCGTGCTCGAAAGTCTCTTGAACGTCTCGATTCTCATGGATTGGGCACGGGCAATGCTGCGGCCCCTCCTACTAGCAACCTGAGCCACCTTGCCGAAGCCTCGAAGACGGATGACCAGAACCCCGAGGGCTACGATCAGTCACCAACTCTATCACAACACCAGCAGCCACCTAAAGAGGACAATCACCCATCCTAGAATGCGTTTCACAGCCATTGTCCCAATATCATCCGGTCTCAGACCCGGGGCATCACAGACGTGATGTCTACAAGCTGAACACTGGGAATATGACGCGATCTTACAAACTCGGAATGAAACTGCACGGAGAGCGTGATGGAAAGGCGATGACAACACTCCCTCGCACGGTTTTCTGAGGCCCCTTGTATGAGATACTCGATAGGTAGAATTTCAAACATGTTAGATAATGTCTGCGACAGTTCAATAGTGACCCCTTGCTCACCATAGGCTTGATAAGACCGTCGGTCAGCTTCGTGTTGAGACTTGCTTTGAGAAATCTGTTTCATCAGCCGCAATATGCCGCAATATGCTCCAGAATAAGGTTTGTACGTCGATCAGACCGTGGAACTGGGGAGTCCAACTGTAGCACAGCAGTAATCTCGATGAGCCAATTCTGCTGTGGCACGGTTCCACAAGGAAGTTAGGCCATAGTCCGAGGTTGTAGAATGTCCATTAAATGTTCTTTTGGTTTGAAATATGGTTTTAGTATTATCACAGTAATTGAGCCAGTCGCTGGTTTTGCGTTGCATGTATGACCTGACTCGACTCTACAGCACACCCACTCTAGGAAGTACCAGAATCATGAATGTCAAAGAATTGGCGATGAAAGCTCTCGATGTGAGCTTTAGTCCAGTTTCTGGACGTTGCATTGGAGTGAAAGCCTACTGTCACTTGCAAGTTTAGCCAATCTCAGATCTGTAAAAAATTCCGTCCTCACGTAAAGGGATCACACGTAATAGTCTGGCCTGAAAAATGTGCTACATATATTCATAACATTTACCACCAGCCTCATAAACTCCCAACACACCTAGTACGCAAAAGCCACAAGCCGCCAATGACACCAAACGTAATTCATGATGCACCCGAGCCTCATCAAGAGCGTCCTCTCATCAATTTCGTTGGAGGCTCTAAATCTGTTGCCGCCTCGACTACAGCATTCGCGACCGCCAATCCCACCACCATCAGCTCCGGTCCATCTCCGACCGCCTCTGCCATAGCCTCCCAGATCCCGGTCAACCCGCAGGTCATGGCCATATTTTTACAGCAACTTCCACAGCAGCCGGTCAATCCTGCCCATCCTGTCTTGTGTTCGCTAGCATTTCCAGGCAACTGGGTTTGGGCATTACAATATTTCGAGCGACCGTCTGAACAACGCGCCAATGACCCGGCGACCGATCCTACTCTTGATCAGGTGATAGGCGATAGAGAACACTGGATTTCAAGCCTCCTCAGCGCGCTATTCCAAATCGAGGATGCGTACGAGGCCGCAGACTCTCACGAAGCTGACTTGTTCACCCGCTACCGAGGTGCACCCAATCCTAGAGCAGAATCAATCTGCCGCGACATCTTCGTGAGTGTTATACCTTAGGTCTTCGCACAATTCTAACATCGAATAGATCACTCTCCTCGATCAAGTCAAGAACGGGTATCGTGGTCCGCAGTCTAAGCTCCTCCAGCTTCTGAACTGTGGAAGCGAAGAGAATAGGGCTGCGGATAGGGGCTGCTGTAGCGAAGAGCGCGTCAAGAGCATTGTTTCCACAATGACGGTATGTCACACTGAATTCGGTGTAGCTGTTGAAATATTGACAACATCATATAGTCGTCAAAGCTCCTTTGCAGCAAGTTGCTTGGTGAGTATGCTCACGCGTACGTCGTCGACCTCGTGCGATTTCCGCGGACCCTGGGAGAAGTATACAGGCTTGAAACCTGCACTCGTACTGCTCAGGTAAGTTTGTGTAATAGTTCGTTGTTGCATTTACTCATATATAACTTTAGCGTGATCTTCCCATTCGTAGTGGCGGGCAGCTTCCCGCTGTCCCTACAGTTCAGTTCGACACTCTAGCACGCGTTGAGACATATCATCCAGTACCCAGGATCTCTCTTTTTCGGTCCCGACATGGCGCTCCCGATACCAGTCATACTGCAGAGCGCCTCGCTCTTGCTCCAAGCGTCGAGCGGAAGCGACGCCGCAATAGCGCACCGGACTCCACATTTACCGCCGGCCCTGGTTCCAAGCGTGTTCGGACCGTACTTAATCTTGCTAACACCCCCAATCATACCCATCTGCCAGGTCCGGTTACTGGCTTGATCGCCCAGGAATACGCAAAGTTTAGCGCCAAGAGGGACATTGAGGAGGCCAAGCGCAAGGAAAAAGGCAAGCGTCGCACGGGGGAGCGGGACAAGGGGCAGTAGCAGATACCTCAAGCGTAATACTCCCGCATATGAAACTTGTTTCGCGCCCTACAGCTGGTAGAAATGCCGACTCTCGCATGATTTGGTTCCAGGAAATCTTTCATTACTGAGCAAGTATACATTCTAGACGGCAGTATGATGTATATGGACTGGTTGGTGTCTAAGACTTTGTGGACAACCTCTAGATATGAATCGTAGTGGTCAATAGATCGATGAAATAGACGGTCTTCTTGCTGAAGTATTGTCGCGCTTGATGTGTTATTGATGTCTCAATGATTCGTCGTTTCGTTGTACCTTTCTAACTATGAGCAAGGGAGCGCAATTCGCCTCAGTAGCGTATTAGTACTTCCATCTACCTACTGAAACCCCAGAGAAGTGTTCAAAAAATTTGACTCCCGTTGTAACCTTGGGTACCTTTTTGCTTGAGCAAGCGTTGCCTGGCCGATTTTTCTCCCTAGTATCTAGTGTATCGAAAGATGAAAAACACACCACTTCTTCACGGCAGAGTGCCTCACTTGTTACTGTTCCAGTATTTGACCGCGGATCTTCGCACTCCTGAACTACCCCGCTGTTGTACTAGTGAACAAGACGTTCGTGCAAAATATAGACTAGAACACTCGCTCGTCTTCTATCCTTCTCTCACTACAATCCGTACGCACTAGGAAATCTGTCACACCAGAACGACAGCGAAAAGTCCTCATGATGAAACGTCACGATGAGCATGATCGCAGTGGTGAGTATTCTACGGCTCCCCAAGCTACGCAATTTTCACTAATAAGATAATCGTAGAGGATGATGGACACGGTGCTTCCACGGGCACTTCCGTTGATTGAGTCACGTCGAACAGACCACACGCTCCTCCCAACCCGTATGTCCTGGCGGTAACTGGAGAGTCTGCCAGAAAGTCTTATGCAGAAAAGTACGCTGCTGTGCTTGGCAGCATCGACCATCCGGTGGCCAGATACCTCTGCCGGATACACAATGCTTCCGGAGTCAGCGGTCCACAACTTCCGGGCCGTTTTTCTTTGGCCAGCCTTGATACGCCAGCTACGGACTCACAGACGGGTGTCAGTACAGTTGAGGGGTCTATATTCGGCAATGATTGGGATGCTGCCATGGCTCATCGACACGAGGTCACGCACAAGCCAGAGTAGGACCCTCTCACGGATCGTTCCACCCAGAAAACAATTCAAGGCGCGGAAGAGTGTATATATCTACTCTGCGAGGCAATTCGTAACCTTGATGATCGGGTCAAAGATAACATGAAGGCTAACGACCGCAAACTCGTTCGCGACGAAGACCCGGCCAAGGTAGAGGCAACAGCTCGTCTGATCTTTGTAAGCACCACCATCCTTTGATATGACACGATTCACTCCGCTAACCTGGTGGTAGATAATACTGATAGAGCGTTGTATTACCGGATACACTGGACCAGCAAGTAAGGATGAGAGGCGCAAGGAGGACCAAGCTGTCAACTGCCTTGACCGCTTTTACCGCATTGTGTACACCCTGAAGGTAAGCTATTATCTCACATCCGCTTAGGTCCCGGGATGGGAGTAAGAATATCGTATTGGGAGTCCTGGAGCGCTTCAATCCTTCGAACGAGATCACACCTAAGTTGTGTTTAGAGGTTGAAGCGCTCCCAGGCCATATTTATTACAATATGATCTCTGTACCCGTCTCGAGGCCCAATTTTCCTGACAAATTCTGACTACTCATAGATCTGGAAAGCTGTCTGCCGAGATTGCATCCATGATGACTCGAAGATTATCGAATTGGTCCACCAGCCGATCACTACTATAAGGGTGAGAGAGATTCCTGGTGGCTACCAATTCCAAAATGCTAACAAGCTCTTAGCAAAAGCAGGCCCAAAAGGACACAAACCAGAAGCGCAAGAACGACAAAGAACACACTGCCAAGGCAGCAAGCGTCCAGTCAAATACTCCATCGGCATTCCATTTTGGCGGACGATCAGGTGGTGGCTACTATCACAGTCAAACTCAGCCCATAAACCTTTCAACTCCTGGTAGTCGTCACTTGAATACACAGGAGGGCAGTAATCACGAAACATTCGATGGAACCCTCGACATGGCCGACCATAAAGACTTCGGCGGACCGCTGGCGGGAGCACCTGGCACACAGAGAAACAACGTTGTCTTCGCGACCGATAATGGTCACTCATCCATTATGTACAACTCGCGATATTCCGGTGTTGATAACGAAGGATTGGTTGCGGCTACCGGCAATCCATATGGTTCAACAATTCGAGGCCACAACAGGACATCTGGACCCGCCGAAAGCATTTTTGGCGCAGATTCGAGCTCTGGAAGAATTAACACACGCATTGCTGGCTTGAAAGAGCCAAAGAGTGCTCACGACCTCCATGGCCCCACCATCATGGGCTATGGCGATCCATCAGATCTTTCACTACATCACGAGGACCGCGCTCCTGAGAATGAGAAGCCGGCTTAACGAGAGTGCTACGCTGCTTGATCATCTCGTCGGCTTTCTGATAGCCTATTTAGTTCCTTCAAATTTTGAGGTAGCTCCTTCATGCTCGACTTGATAAGTAGTCGAGAATCTCATTAGTCTCGAAAGTCTGGTCCACGACGCAGAAATTTCATGAGGTTTCGATGAATGTGCTGCCATAGTGCCGCGGCGCTTGACCTCATATGTTTGACTCTAGATTACTTCTCCCTGCATGGGGGTACAGATATTAAAAGCACTAAGACCTCAATCGCCCTAAAGGTAGGTCCTTGTCTGGCTAGCTGAAGCACCCCCTTAAGACGAACCTAAAAACGGTATCTTTAACCCTAATCCGGTCTTGCGAAAGAGTTCCGGTAACAATTTCCATAACCTTATTCCGACATCACGCTGGAAAGTAAATCTCGTGTTCTAGCGTCACGTCAATATATCCCTATGACTAAACATGAGAAGTTTCACTGCTCCCAACACATTTTCAGCACCCACCAATTCAAGCGCCATCTTATAACCGCTTGTGTTACGAATGGACATGCGTTTTAGAGTACACCAATCACATCTGCTCGACGACAGTCATACCTAGGCGTACCCAAGAATGTCATCAGACAATAGCAAGGGCATCGCGGACGAGATGCACGATGAAACTCAAAAGTTACCTCTGAGTAGCTCCGATAACAATGTTGGGGTTCCTGCGGGCATAAACTCGCCGTCAAGTATCGCCGTGGCACCTGGCCATTATCTGTCGCCCACTTCCACATTGGCGAATTTTCCTTCGCTTCCGCAACTACTCCCGGTGTGGCTCAACAAACTCCCCGCGCATACCAAGGACAGCCCTGTCTTACTTACTTTCACGGGAAGATGGAGCGATGCTAAAGATTACAAGAGCAGCATTGTCACCCCTCCATGTCGGGACCCTAACCTGGATGACAACTTTCAAGAGGTGCTGAGTGACCGGGAATATTAGGTAGGAGAGCTGAGCGCTGCTATGTTCAACACTGTTGCTGCGTATGAATTGCCTGGATCGCAGGATTTGCTCATGTTCGGCGGCACTAAGCGTCTTCCGCAAGAGAAAGTGGAGGTTACGTGCCGGGAAATTTTCGTAAGTGTTTGCCGACAACATCCACTACATTGTTGCCTAACAAGACCTCAGGTAGCTGTTCTAGATCAAGTCGTGAACGGCTACCGTGGTAATTATCTCAGGTCTCTTACGGACACGGAGCGCAAGGACCTGGTTGCCGTCGACCATGGCTGCTCATGCTTTGAACGGGTCATGAACGTGGTCACTGCACTCAAGGTAAGTTTTCGGACTATCCTCCAACACGATTTCAGATTGCTAATGAAGCTATCAAGAACTCCGAGCGTCTTTGCCACGATGTCTACGACAACCCCTCTCTGGTTTTGGATCTTGTTCGCGCACCTCTTGTTGTAGATGTGCTCTACAAGGAGCTTTCCATCGCCATGGTGGTACATATCTATCACTGTACCCTCATCAGAATATCGGGGCTAACTTTAGTCCAGACACACCGTTCCTCATCTCGTGCTGCTGATCATACCATGCCCATCACCCGAACGCATGCTCTTGCTTCAGTAGGCTTTACAGACACAGGAATGGTTGTTGCCAACGATACTCTTGCAGATCAGCATTCTTCCGTTCTATCAGCGTTTTGCAAGTCTGCCCGTCCTATTCCTGAGGTCTCTAGCCTCGCTTGCAATTCGATGCCGTCAGTACCGAACCAGCTTCCCCAGACAAAGGAAAGGAAGCGTCGGCGGAGGGACGATCCGTCCAATGTCGCGCTTGAATCAGCGCCCAAGCGCGCACATCTTATTTCTGCTGCCTTCAACTTGCCCGCCGATCTCGTTCGTACTATGTATGCTCCACTTCCACCCGGGCTGATCACCAAGGGATACAATAAATTCGAGACCAAGAGAGAAGAGGAGGAGACTAGGCGAAATGAGTACCATAAGAAGAAGCGAGCGACAGAGAAGACTAAGAGAGTCCGTCAGGATCTCCCATAGGACCTAATTACTATTGAAGTATGGGTGTAGGAAGCAGGAGGGCGATAATTTGGGGAGATAAGGCTGGCAGGCGCCAATATCATGATGACTACTCAGTCTAGATGCCAATACAGATGAATGCCATGATACGGAAGCAGTTCAATCTTCTAGTGAGATTGATGTATGGTGTGATGTAGCTATTCGCAGCCAATGTTTACGATATATCCTACGAAATTAAGATATCGACCCTATATATAATGTTGAGACTAATGACATCTTTAGACTACTAACTACTACTGGTCATATACCCATCTACCAAGATCTAAGCCGTGTTTCAATTCTAACTATGACAATTGAGCAGCTTCTAGAATAGTAGACGCAGTCAGTTCTACTTGTTGATTCGTCAGTTCTACAATACCGCGAAGAGATGATTCGAAACAGAGCCCTGAAATCTTTAGCTTGAAGACTTAGTGTGTCAAGTTTACCGATACGGTTTTGTATATCTTCCGCACGGATTTGAATGGCTCATTTGCCTCCATTGGGAAAAGTACATTCTTGGCCTCACGCGTTGCGAGGCCACAAGAGATCTTGAATCAAAGAGATGATAGACGAGGTGGTGAGTCCGCCTACAAGAATTCACAACATCTGGCTTAAAACTGTTTTCACGAGTCGGCACGCACTGTCTGGGTTCGTCCAAGCTGTCATGGGATGGTTGAAAGCTAAACACAAACATTCCTCGTAAACGCAAGGCTGGATCGCTTCACCGTGACTTGGTATCGTGATAGCGCTCTGTTATTATCCTCTGAGGCCGTCATCACAGGATTTGCTATTCTACAAGGTCTGGCTGGCATTGGTAAAGACGAATGACCTCCTTGCGCCTTTTAGTGTTCCTAGCAATTGGACATCACCCACTGAAGCCACAAAAGCATTCCGCCAGGGACTTCGACTCTTAATAGGTATTTGGAGTGCGAAGAACCTTCTGACTCCGAGATGTTGTTAGGCGCCTAAGCCAATATGATATATACTCTATGTTTCTAAGATCCTCGACAAAATTGACAGAGGCGAAGGCCATCATTGACGTCCCTAGCTGTCTCAAAATGCCATCGTGACATTCTAGAGCCGGCAGCAGGTTGCGAAATATATTGACGTTTGTGTATTTAGAACCAAGATCGTGCAGTTTTATTTGGATCCCCTGTTGCCGTGGGGATTTTATCTTATGTTTTGAATTCGGATTAAATCACTACCATCGGTAAACACCAAGCACGTCATGTTTGCTTATCGAAAGATCTTTCACGCGAAACTTTTCCCCGCAAATGTAGGTCCAAGCTCCAGAAAAGAGCTATAATTTGCACACACTCCCGGGTTCACTTTTCTAACACCACTTCCACCACCACCGCCTCTACCACCACAAGATGTCGTTCCTTTTCGTTCGGTTTCTCGGTCCCGGTAATCAATACACCAGGCAGCTGGTCAAATTTCCTTCAAACAGCACAGAAATGTACACCTTCCTGGATTCTCTGGAGCAAATCCTCCCGCCGACCAAAGAGAGCGCAGTGCCCCTTAAGTTCACTGGAGCTCGTAAATGGCAGGAGGCTTTCGACCACGACAGCAGGGTTACGTGTGCCCGCGACCTTGACCCTCAAATGGATTTTACCATCGTCAAAGTCCTCAAACAGCGAGACTGGTGGGTTGGGGAGCTGCTCCAGGCAATGTTGAATCTGTGCAATATCCGAGATCCTCACGGCCCGGAGGTTAGGCTGTGTACGTATGGTTGGGGTACACATAACGCAGAGACATCTTGCTAACTAAGTGGGCCCCCACCATTAGTCACCCCGGGGCATAAACACTACGACGAGCGAAACATCGAGGCCAAGTGCTGGCTCCTCTTCGTAAGCACTAGAACATCGCTATGAAACACGGGCAATTAACGTATTAGCAGGGTATACTCATCGACCAGGTCACCAATGGCTATCGCGGCTCGAGGTCGCAGAGCCTCGCAAAAACCAAACGCGATGACCGCCACGTGAACGCCGAGCAGCGCATCCAGAACGTGGTACAGGCACTTAAGGTACGAACTACTCTGGGTATATCTCTATCTCGGGTCACTTACATCATTGTCAGTTCGACAAGCGAGTCTGCAAAGACGTCCTTCAAGATCCCACTCGAATCAACGATCTGGTATATGCCCCGCTTGCGGTAGCCGATGTAAGTCAATCTTTAGAAACTAGAACTGTCTCTATGTAGGCTGACATCTCGTAGAGGAAGTTGGTGAACGAGAAGAACAATACCACGAAGAAGGAGGCCATCATGCAATTGAAGCAGAAGGCTAGCGTTGACACGGGCGAGAAAGAAGATCAGGAGCCGACTAAGATTACCGATTTACAGGCTCCTGCACTACGAAAAGGTTCATTTAACATCCTCCAACTTATCAAAGGCGAACCAAGCTCTCCGAAGCTAGATACAATGCTCGCAGGTACCGATTCCGACCTCGATGGCGAATACGAGCTAGACAGTGACTACGCCGGCAACGACCCGCCCATCGGCAATGACTCACTCATCGACAACGGACCATTCGTCGACAACGACCCGTTCATCGACAACGACACTCTCATCGAAGATAACCCACTCACCATGTTCAACAAATTTGCTCATCCCGATCCCTCCTCCATGTTCACGGTTCGAAAGCCGGCCACTGAGCGTATCTTCGCGCCTCAAACACACGGAACGAAACGAAGCCTTCAGCAACTCGAAGCATCTAATGGCGCTCTCGCCGCGACTTTCCCCCGCGCAGAGCAGGAGCCAGGTCTCAATGTGCTGGAGCGTAGATATCGAGAGCACCTGCAGAGGCAGACCGAGAGGAGCGAGGATAGACAGCAGAAGAAGCAGCGTCGCACGCATGACGGATAAAACCCAAGGTACGTGAAGTCTGACAAACACCCACTACACACTTCCCTTTTCCTGCACTCAATTCATTCCCTCGTGATTCATTGGCGTGCTCTTTGTGTTTGGCATGGCTTCAGTGCGATATTGGAGGTGTTAACGCTGGATCTATTGGGGTCACCAACGGGGAACGGTATGGGGATGGGAATGAGTATGAGGGTAAGTATGGAGTAGGTGTGGTAAGTACCATGGGATTCACGTGGGGGGTATTGATGATGATGGTAAGTTCAGGGAAGTGGGGAACGGAAAAGGTGGCAAGGTTTGATCTTTCCTTGATTCTGTTCACGGCTATCAGCTTCATGGGAGCTTAATCGGTACATGGGAAGGCGAAGGTGTGGTCTTTGGGGTGCTTTTCTTACGATACGTTCTGGAAGAAGGCACCACAGTCACGCACGGCGTATACGTGTGTCAATGTCGCGGGCATCAGTCTGAAGCAGACACAGCTTGGTGATTCTACGGTGCTCAGCAGTGGCCCATAACGAATTTTGTTTTGGGTTACTTCCTCCAAGATGGTCTTTGCTCCAACTTCAGAAATGCAGCAGTGCTGAGATTATTACCTTGTATTCATGTGCTTGGTATTATGACTATATAAGCCAAAATCACTGTCTTTTGCCATGGTTACATTCTGGTCAATAGACGGATCGTCAGCTCAGTTTCGTACAGACCAAAGCATCAGAACCGGTGTATTCATTTGATCGATGACTATTTGATCTTTGTTTGTTCCTTGCTCCGGGACGGGCGTATAAACAGCATAACACGATTCATGAAGTGCTGTGAGAGATTGAAGGACATTGCATTCAAACAATGTTCTAGAGAAGCGCTCCTAGAGGGTAATCCTGAAGTATCTGTAACCCTACATTGGGTATCTTATAAAACGAAGGATCAGAACCGTAATCCTTGTCTTCGAATGGTCAAAGAGATGTCTGAGCGCTACTCCGGCGAGGGAACGCTACCACAAAGATATAGGCCGAATGCTTGCAACTTCATATTGTTACTGGACCGGAAACTATAAGGTAAATACAATTGGAGATTTTGATTTTGTAGAGAAGGATGGCCTAACGCCCCGCGTCATTAATTTTACTTCTATATGTGTATCCCCCTACGTGCTATAAACGTATACTAGATACCGTCTCAAAGTTCCCAGTCCATCTATAAGTCCGTGCGCCGTGTAATGAGCTATCCCATCGCCCTTGTACACCAGATATCATGGATCCATTGCCGATACCTAGCAAAAAGTGCCTCCGCAAAATTCTCCAAAATCATCTCGACTTTGATGTTGCAGGTCCAGTCATCATTTCAACCGTAGGCGTGTGAGCATGCTGTATACTCACATCTTCGCTGCATCCTCTGCCTCACGTTCGCCAACTTTTGCCTCATAAGGCTCCTTAGATCGTTTCTGTCGCTTTGATATTGGCTCAGCGTTCTCTTCCGGATCTGTTCCCGTGTCTGAATCTCCAGTCATGACAGCAACATTAGGAAAGGCTCGCTTTGGGCGGATCTCAGGGCTATTGACATCAGAAACAGCCTCATGACCCAAATGAGGTAGATGAGAGGGACGGGAGACAAGTGTTGGCATGCCGTGCAAGGTGTGTTGGGCTTGCAGGTGCGCAACTGCTAATTTTCGTGCGTGATACGATCCCGTCTCCGGAGATGCTTGATATCGGTACCGGTCGTGTTGCTGGAGTGGATTGTTGACAGAAGTCATTGGTCTATCCTCGTGGTAGTCACCAAGTCGGCCGAAACTGCCGCGATAAGAGGGAGAGCCGTCACGCACAACGTGAGTAGGTTGATAACGCTCACCCTCGTTCTCTTCTTTGACGCGTCGTAAGGCACCATCAGGCCTTGAGCTCTCAACTTCGCTGATGAGCTCACCGTCCGCTCGAGCAGACCTTGGATGCCCTTGAGCTTCGGTGACTTGCTGATAGTCGCTAGCGCTGTCGTTGACATCGTTCTGGCCAGGAGCGCCGGATGCGACGACTAAAGGTAGGGCTGTTGAGGTCATCTCAAGGGACGGATTCGCCTTCTTCTTCTTTAGTTCTGCAACCTGGTCTTTCAAGTTCTTCGCAGCCTCAGCTTTCTGGTTGTTGCATCCAAGATGGCCTTTCTTCTTGTCGGAGTACTTTAATGGATGGTTCACGAGTAGCTGTCGCTTGAACTGGTCGTATAAGATGTCCCTGCAGACTGTCTTATGTGTCTTCAAGGCATCGACTACGTTCTGGAGACGAGTAGTACAGTTGGCTGTCTTGTCAAGGATGCGTCCAGCTCCTGCATTGAGTGCATGATTCTCGCTTTTAGGCCCACGAAAGCCATGCTTGCATCGATCAAGTAGTGCGTCGAAGACAGCGTGACAAGCTGACTCTACGACTTCGACATGGATGCAGCTAGATGTACCCCGACGAAAGAGGTTGCATTGGTTGGCCTTTGGCCTGTCGTTGATGTTGACGAGGTTGTAAACAGCTTTCACCATGGATACAATCCAAGCTGATCGGTTCAACTCGACAGCTGCTATCGTGGCGTCTGTACCCAGATCTCCGTGAGGCTTCATGGTGATTTGGTTGCGGAAAGTGGCGGCCGTATCCTTGTTGAACTTCAAAGAAGGTTCTGCATCGCTGATATCTTCCACCTCATGGTAGAGCTTCTCCCTCGACCGAGTGGATACTTGTTGAGGTCCTGGAAAGCTGGGCGCAGAGCGAACTATCGCCGCGACCCGGTCGTTTTGATGGTCATTGCCGAGGAACATCTGCGGCATACCTGTTGGAACGAAAAAGACTGGACCTCTATTGATCATAGAATCATAGTTATAGCCCGAGTCTCCGCGATATTGCTGCGG
Organism: Lophiotrema nucula; assembly: GCA_010015825.1. Lineage (NCBI taxonomy): Eukaryota > Fungi > Ascomycota > Dothideomycetes > Pleosporales > Lophiotremataceae > Lophiotrema > Lophiotrema nucula. Next base: position 21,810 of record ML977312.1, on the reverse strand, counting down.
ATTCATCCTGAAACTATGCGGCGGTAGGTAATTGAATGTACTCGAAGAGCTAAAGCGTACCTCGTTCGGGATACTGGCAGTCCGGTCGCCTATCGGAGGACTATCCATATCATTTTCTCTAGCAGGCCGCTCACGGCTAGAGGAAGGGTCTGACATCTTTTTGTAGAAAAATATCAACAAGAGTGTATACTCGAGGGTTGAAGTGTTGCGATACAAGAACGAGGTGGGCGGTAAACTGGAAAGGCGGGACCCATATCCCGGTACTATGCAAATTTATGCTTTTACACGATGCATTCTGAGATTCATGAAAGGGAATCACTGGTGCACGTGACGTGTCGCGCGAAGTGAACGGATCAGGGACGACAAGACAAGACAGTGACACTTTCACTGGCGGAACAAAGTTCACGAACAATGTATGATGCATGGCATATATCAAATCGCGTCAAACGAGTACTAATAGCTCATCACGTCGTAAGTCAAGTTGAATGTAGAGAATGAGGCGATCGTCTCACTCGGGATATCTTGCTTACCACAAGGAAATCACTGTTCCTGGTAACAGCGAAACCTTGAGAATATAAGTCACGTACACTCCCCCAGTATCAGAGACCACAGTACCCTCCAAAATTATACTCCCTAGGCTCGAGAAAATAGAATCAAGAGACGATTCGGGCTTGAAGGCACCGGTAAGAGATCAAGTTGGTTTCATCATCAACGAACTTCATCGCATTGCAGAATGGAGTGACGCGTTGAAGCCCTTGCTCATTGCCTTCGAGAAGAATGTAGACGCGGTTTTGGATGAGCTCAAAGAACGCGTCGACTCCGATGATTGGTTTGAGTCCACTGACTGTGAGCTTGCAAAAAATGACATTGCTAGTCGAATCATTCGTGAAGTTTTTCCCCGAAGCGCGAAAAAGCTGCCATGACCGCCGAAGGAGCAGTTGAAGTTAAATCGGATCTGGTCTATGGATCTGGACTTCGACCAGACTGAAGGTCTCGTTCTTGCAAACATCTCCGGACGTACTTTTTGGGACGCATTGGTGCGCATTGAGCCCATTCTCAAGTCTGGTGTGCTGTTTCGGAACAAAAGCGGAGCGTATGAGTCCCGTCAATAGATTTCGACTACATGGGTAGGAGTAACGGAATCACTCGCTTACTGGTGTGGTTGCTCATTGTTGTACGGGTTGTATTCTATCGATACCTGGGATATGGTACATTTTCAATTTACTTCTCTAGATGAATACAATGTTGACAGTTTCGCGAGTGGTAAATTGAATATACATGAGAAGTTCTCTTATTGATTGACAAATCCCTTTAAAGCATCGATGCAAAGACTAGTCATTTGAAAAGGGGGTATACTATCTCGATAATCCAAAATGTGATTGAAAATAGTGCAATCCAAGGCCAATGATGGCCGTGCGAAGCACGAGAGCAGCTCCGAGTAAAATGCCAATAACAAGGCCCGGAGTAGGGGTATAGCTACTACTGTAGATTCATTACCCTGTAGGAGCACTTCAAATACCAAACACTTCTTAGGTGGGATCTCGTTTACTTAATCAGAGCACTCCAGAAATCGTGATACGCTATCAGCACCTTCGTTTCAGGAGTTTCTCTAAGTAGCATTATTCGTGAATCAGCAACTCTCTTATTTCGACCTTGCTTAAGTTAATTGAGAATAAATGCGTCGCAAACAACTTGTAGCACATAAGTCGCCAGACTGTGGAACTATTATCTTGTTTGTGGACAATATTACTGTTTGACAATAGGCTCAAAGAGGCAAGTTTCATTTATCAGTGACTTGCTAGTCTCCTCCATGAGATATAACTAGAGAGTTGTACACCGATAATTATGACACTATAAACTAACAATACTTTTGTATATTCACGTAGTAAGATAACTATTAGGTATATAAATCATATCCATGTCGTCTCAAAGTACCCTCGATCATTCACTTCTATCGCAGCCGCAAAGATGGCTAGTAAGAACAATAACAACACCGACTCGGAGGAAGTTGTCATCACCTTCAAACTACCCAAGCGTGTCAGTGTGCTGAACGTTACACACAACCTCATATTCGCGACTGCACCTCATAGTGCTCAAGACCCCGGTCATAATCATGGGCAGTCTGCGATTGTAGAAAACGCAGTTGAGATAGCAGACCATCGCGGAGCTGTTCACGGTGAGCCTTTGAATAACGAAAGCTCGGAGGACGACATTCCTTTGCGCGTCCGACGCTTACTACGTCATCGTCCACTAGCACAAGATGACGCTGCTGAACAACAGTGGGCTCCTGCCTCTCCAAGTTCGCCTGCGACTATGCGAAATCGTGTCCCTCGAGCTTCGTCTCATCGTCCTCTAGCTCGAGTGCCAACGCCAGCGGGAGTACAGAAGCGAACAGCGCGAAAGCGAACAGCAGGTTCTCCTGCACGTGCGCCTATTCGTCGTACCGCTCCACTTCCTCGTCGGCAGACAGCACGAGCGCTCAATCCAGGTGCTCCGGGTCCTCCTACACCTCTACCTCCTCTCCGTCGTGCTGCTTCACCTCATCATCCTCGAGCTCAAGAGCCAGCGCCAGAGCCAGCGCCAGAGCCAGCGCCAGCGCCACGGCGAGATCGCCATCGGACAGGAGCACGATCAGGTGCAGAAGCAGGCGCCCCGATACCAGCACTAGCACCTGCATCTGCACCTGGGCCCGCGACCGGAGGGCGCGCTCGATCTCCTCGCTGGACTGAAGCCGAAGAGAACAAGCTCGTCAAGGAACGGGCAACAGGGAAAGCCTTTTCTATGATCTCGAAGAGCTTCCCCACACGGACTGATATCGCTTGTAGACTGAAGCATCGCGAACTGACGCGCTGTGGTCGTGTCACACTGAACGCGTCAAGTAAATGGGACTGGTCTGCTGCGGAGAAAGCCAAAAAATCGGCGAAGTCTAAAGGATAGAAGTAGACCTCTTCCCTTTGAAACGGGGCATTTTGAGATACATCCTTCTGGTGGGTGGACTGACTTAACTGCGAGCTTAAAGAGTGTTTTCCAAGCCTGTCTTTTTTTTGAACCTTTCAAAGCAGAATAACGTAGCTAGGGAAGTACTGGATCTGTCCAGTTGAGTCATGATCGATATGTGAACGACAACAAAGTAATAAATGTCAATTTTTTGAATATGTATCGGAACCTCAATCTGGCAAATGAGCGTGATATATCATGACAAGTCAGCGAGGTGCAAGTAGCAATAGGTTAGAAATTGTAGATACAATTGCAAGTACGCAATAGACAACGAGATCTTACGATACGATAAACGTCTTTTTGCCGTGTTTGCTTTATCACCTTGCAGCTATAGAGCAATCTAGTCAACAACAAGAACATTATTAGTCTATGATGATTTTGTGTGCTTACGTCGTGGAATTACCTCCTGCTATATAAATAAAATAGATTGAGATCTTTCTATAGAAACCAGAATCATCTTAATCTCCCACATTCCACAATATGGCTGACAGCAATGCCTCTCGTCGAATCGTGCTCAAATGCGAAGTTCCCAACGACTGCATAGTAAACGTTAACAGCAGCTTTGTTTTCACCACCACCCCACATGTGGCTGGAAACAATGACCCACACCAACCACAGGTTGGGATAGCTCATGGCGTGATTGCGCCACGAGATCAGCCAGGAGCTGCGGCCTCTGGTCGTGTGGATGGGGACGGCGACGATGATGATACTCCTCAGGCTCTATTACGTCCACGTCAGGCAGCAAGTAACAGCCTCGACTGTCAAGAGCGTGCGCAACCTGATGTACGTGTACACACGCGTCGTGCTCATGCTCCTGCTCTTGCTCAGGCGGCTGCTCCAGCGGCTCCTCCAGCTGTTCCCCAAGCTCTATCTCGAGCCCATACCCGACCCCGAGCACCATTTCTTACCCCCGTTCGAGCCCAATCAAACCAAAACTCTGCGGCACAGGGTAGCCAGGCTGCCAATGGCAACGTTCCTGACCGAGCACCGCGCGTTCGCTGGACCGAGTCCGAGACGAAGACGCTCGTAGAGCAGAAGGCTAAGGGATACAGCTTTTTCGAAATCTCCAAGAGCTTACCGGGGCGGACTGGGTTGGGGTGTCAAGTGAAGTTTCACTATATGAAGCGTAAAAAGCGTATAGTGCTAAAGCCATCTGGCCATTGGGACTTCCCTGTCGCAGGCTAGAAATTGGGTCGCTACGCGTCATGATTGAGATGTCTCTCAACGAGCGCTATCGTATGCACATCGAATAGATACCACTATGCTTGTGAGTAGCAGACGTACGGGCAAGACAGAAAAACTACACATAACTTGATTCAAACCAACCTTACATCCAAATCTGCATGTGACCATCATCAACGTAAGCAGCCGGCGAGGTGTAAGCAGCGATGGACTAAACGGTGCGTTGGCAGGAGGTGATGGTGACGCGAGGCGCATTCTCATTGGTTGAGACAGTCGTGCCTTCCCAGCGCAACGGGACGGCTGGCTCGCTGATAAATCTGGCAGCGACACCCAACGCTCGTGGCTCTCCTTCCTTCATCTCTCCTTTTATCGCCAATACTCGCCACGCGCTTTCCTGCCCTTACGACTTACAGTGTCTCCGAGTGAAGTGGGAGTAGCGCCAATCGACGACGCGTGACGCGATGGGGCAACAGCAACCTCGGGAAGCTACGAAGCGACGACCTCTGGCTGGATTGCGAAGACAGTACTATCGCATTCGATCGCGGACCGTCAGGAAAAGCTTCTTGTACCCCTTGAATTCTTGAGCAGCCTACGGTTTCAAAATCCTCAAAACTAAATCACAAAGAATATCCTACAGGACAACCCGACTCTTCGACACACTTCCAGCTTTACCAACGAGTTCGTTTGTGAAATTTCACCGCCAGGATCGACTTTCTATATTCTACATTGACCAGACAACGATAATGGTCAGGGCCGAGAGAACGAATGCCGCTATGTTGACCCTAGAGGTCGCGCCTGCCGAAGTATTGATTGAAGCAGGAGCGCCGGAGCCAGCAGGGCAAGTGAGGTTGAACTGAGCTGTCGTCGACAGATCCTTCGTCAAAGCGAACTTGGCTTCGTTGTCTGGATTCGAATCTTGCAAAACATACCAGAAGACGTTCTCCCGACCGAAAAGCGAGCAGCCGATGGTATCCCAGTACGTTTTCGCATTGTCCATCGTCGCCTTTGCTTGCCCGAAGTCTGGACCGCTGCTCGGCCAGCCAGTTTCAGTAATCCACACCGGCTTATTACCCGCGGCTTTCTTGGTGCTGTTGAGCGCATACTCGAAGACGTTGGTAGCGTTGGAAATGTCATTGCCCTTGTCGTCCTCGTAGTAGGGGAAGACTGTCGCAAATTAGCTTTCATCTGAATGAACGGACGGTGAAGGATCTCACGATTGGTTCCAATAAAGTCCACCTCATCAAGAACATCGGAGTTTGAGGTGTTGGCCCAGGCACTCCAGGTATCGACATGGCCAATGGGCGCATTGCTAAGTGCCGTGTTCTCGATCGCGTCACGAACGTCCTTCACAAAGGCTATGACGGTGTCCGCATCTTGGCCGAGGCCTGCCTTATTTCTGACTCCACTCTCTGATACTCGATACAAGTCCTCGCTGCCGACGCTGATTCCAACTACCAAATTAGTAAAGTTGGAGCCGTACTGGTCGATGGCCTTCGAAAGAGCGCTTAATTCCTTCTCGATGGTCGTTGTACCAGAGCACCAAATCCCAAGGAGCAGTTTCGTACTAGTCTTGATTGCTGCCGGGAAAGCTTCGATGGGCGTATCTGGGGTGTCGGCCTGGATATTGGTGTACAGACGTACGCTATTAAAAAGCCCGGGAGAATTTTTCAGCTTTTGGGCAGTCTCAAACTCCTTTTCGAAATCCGCTTGCTGCTTCGCTTTCTTCTGGTCGTTTGTCGCCCCAGAGTTGAAGCCAAGATACACCTCGGCGCAGGCGATACCAACGGTGGCCCCGAAGGCGAGGAGGCTTACAGCGCGCATACGGAAAGATGACGGCGAAAAGGAGCGACAGTAGATGTGAAAAGCAGGAGAAGCGGGTTGTCGCAAAGCACGGCACGGCACTCATCTTAAGGAAAGAAATTTCTCATTCTTGGGGCCAAAGATAGGAAACCGGGAACTACCATCATTCTGAGACTTCCTACCAGCCATGCCGCTGTACAAACGCCGGGGAGAGTCATTATGATTCGCTTACAACGCCATGACCAGGCGTTGGCAACCCTGTCAATCGCCCGGCTGAAGGCTTGGCCTCACCATCTGTTGGACACGACCTCGTGTCTCGCATTACCAGCCAAAAAGAAACCGCAAAGCAGAGCAACATGATCTATCTTTGGGATACAACGTCCCTCGCAGGTCCCAAGATCGACAGCCCCAAACGACATGTCTAACAGGGTATCTTTCGTAATGTAAAGGCCGTTACTGAACTCCATATGTGGTCGCGGATCCAATCGCCATTGACAATCCGAATTATAACCATGAAGGCCCTGAACCACAGTGCGCCAAAAGACTCAAAGCGGCATTGTCACGCCACCGGTCATCGTTTGAGCGTTCACACCATACCTGCCAGTCCGCAGAGACCAATAGAGGTTGCCCGTACAATTGAACTGGTTGGCTTCAATGTGTATCTTCAATCGTTTCGCGATCTCGTGGTCGCCAGAGTACTTCTTCTGCAGCACCTCCGCAGTTCTGTCAAAGTTCTGGACGGCCTTCTCGATAGCCTCTACGATCAGCGACACCGACAACTTCAAGTTGCCAAACTTCTGATGCAGTAGCGGCACAAGGCTGTCTACCGTTTGTTGTTGCTGGAACGAGTCAGTCTTCGCTCATAACCAAGACTAAGCGCCACTCACCACTTCCTTCTTCAACGATAGCAAGTCGTTCACACTGCAAGGTCATCAGCGATATTGATGTCAAAAACTCGACACTACTTACGCCCAGACGATGATATTTGTCTCGTCCCACAACGTTCGTATCTCAGGGTCGTTCATCACATGAGTAGGCAGAGGTGCCAAATCTGATGCGAACCTAGTCCTGTCAGCATGTTGTACGACAAAGCCAGCATACATGCACCTACTCGTTGAAGGCCGAGGTTACACCAACCGCGCTCGTTCCCATGCGACAGGTAATATATTCGTCAAGCGTCGGGAGATCTTCACTGAGGCGCCGCCGCTGCTCGACCTCAGAGGTTTCCATAAAGAACTCCAACTCCTTCAGCAGTAGCTCTCGCTGGTCTAGTTTCGTCAGGTACTGGCCCTTCGCACACAACAGAGTCTTTGCTTACCCAAAGTATAGGCTTCTAGAGTAGCATCACCAATAACCTTGAAGAACGCAATAATGCGGTTCTCCGGTGTTGGATATTTCGCGTTGCTCAGCCCCAAACAGGACTTGATGTAGCGGATGGTGGTGTCGCGAAACTTCTGTGAGGCTTTCAGGTCCCCGGCTAGTCGTCCAACCTCAGCATCGATCTCTGCAGCTATAGTTAGCACCGGCTGCAGATCACCCCTCGGCGCACGAACCGTCGTCCCAGATAAAGAGCTGGACAATGTTAGCCTCGCGTCTGAACGATCCGAGAATGAACACTTACCCACATGCACAGGCATGTCAAGATCTTGCCACGTTCGAGAGACGCGGTCGGCCACCACGTTGCAGAAAAGAGGCCGAACTCCGCTTTGTGTAAACGAGCAAGCTTCTTCGAGGACGATGTCAAGCTGCACATCCTCTGTCAGCGAACTACGAGATTGATCGGGCACATTGATGCCATACTTGAGCAGCCTATCTGGGACATCGAGCTTTAATCCTTCGAGATGTGGGCTGACGGCCTGAGGCCAATGTTGGAAGATTACACGAAGATCCGGGATGTGGAGATTCTGGCCGCGCAGAGAATCGAGCAGCTGCTGGCGTGAGGTGCACAAAGTCGCCATGATGTTGGAACTGGTTGATGGGAATGTGTTGGACCCAGGCCTACGGATGAGGGTTGATCAAGGTTCTCTTGACAAGAAGGGGGCAGCGGGCGAATATTTGGGTTGGGACTAGAGACGCGCGCCTCGAAACAACGTCGCCCGTCGGCACGGAAATGATTTGCTTCGTGTTTGCAAACTCGACCGTCCTTGTCTACTTACCCGGTGCTTAGGTCTTAGCGGTTCCTAGCGGCAAGGTCAATCCTATCAATATGAGCGGAGCTTCTCTTTTCGGTTACGCTTAGGCTTCTCGAAGCCGCTAATCGTTCCCTCTTGACCAGGATCTCCAACCTTAGGTCTCTCGACAGGGGTTGCAAGCTGCGATACAGCGGCGAATTTCACAATCTTGCGCAATCTCCTGTTGGTCATTCACTGGTAGCCGCGACTTCCGCGATAACGAAGCGCAGTCGAGACGGCACCTTCGAGCAGGGATCGACGAACATCGCGGCAGTTTGCGGGAAGCGCGCAGTCGCCACTTCGGACTTCCTGGAGCTCGTGTCCCTTCACTTGGCAATACGCGAGTGCAACGACAGCGTGCCGGTCAACTTGCAAGGAAGGTGCATTAGGGGAGGTTGAGGCGAGGCCTCGATATCGTTGACCACGACATCTCGTAATAGGGTGAGCTCAAAAGAGTCAAATTTCAAGAGATAGCGTATGGCACAGCCGTGAATCAGGCGGGGAGAGAACCCTACCGCTTCGAGAAAAATCGCGGGGTCGAATTAGTTGGTCAATACATATGATTGGATTCATTCCGGAGACGGGATTGGATGCAGGTGATCCTGTGTGGACGGACCGCCTTGCGCACACCGCGGGAGTGCTGCCACCCGGCCGGTATGCTTCGGGCCTCTAGTCATGGCGACATCAACAATAAGACCCGTTCAGAACAATTTGCGCCAGCCTTGAAACCGGACGTAATTGTGTTGTGGTGTTGAACTAGCTTTTGGCATAGCACGCGAGCCCGAGGGCGATACCGATACTTTCGACTGCCCATCGTATGACCACGGATTATCCTTCCAGACGTTCGGAAATGGAAAGGATGTACACACGAAGAGTTCGTGATGCTTCTCAACCTCTCTGGATAAGGCATCGTGGTGGGGCAAGAAGTCTAATGGCGAGTGCTTCAAGAGAACAACCAATGTCTGCGACTTCAAGCGCGCGCGACTAATGCCTGGCTCTCAATTGAGCTCTGTACCCGAGTATCACCCCACGCATCGCCCCCTTTGATCGAGCTGCTTCAGAAGTACCTCGAGGATATTGGTCGTCAAACGTCCACGTCTGCTATTCTAGCATGCAGCCTGCGAATCCGCGATGCGCGCCTCCCCGCTCACCACGGCCGGCTAACGCGCACACGGCCTACGCGCTAATCCCTCTGTTCGGTATTTTCCAGAAGGCGATAACCGCCGACAATGAGCCGCGCCCGTCTCCACTCTCACGGAACGGGAACGGGTCGCTGGCTGCCATTCCGTTTCAATGTGTCCCTCACGCTGTGAAACGCGAGTCCCAATCGATGTCATCATCGCGATCCTCGGCCACGCCGCTGCAGCTTGCATGTATCTATCCACTTGCCGAAACGTACATGAAGTAAGCTGCAGGACGGCAGAGGGTTCAGGGATCAATGGACGTTTGCATGAGACCTCGGCGAACACATTTTGCCAGCTGTTCTACGCGCTAGAAACGCACACGACGCACGTGTACTCATAGCCGGAGAGTGTTCGGTATGGCAACTAGCTGATAAAAGCTAGTACACGACGATTAGCCGTAAACAGGCGCTGCTCGACAGGAGCTAGTAATTAGCTGCGTCAGGTGGTGCCTTGTCCCGCGCGGAACGGGTGATTCTGCAAACGAGCGTTGAGTGATTTGCTTTCTCCAGGGTTCAAGATTGCGAGACCTTTTCCCAGCGCCTGTGTACGAGGTCGACAACACCCTTTTGACTTCAATTGGCAGCATTCCAACTCTGCAAGTGCAATGGGTGCACTCACTCTCTCACTTCTAGCGGGCGCGCTCCCGTCGATCTCTACGGCCATTGTGTTGGTCCTGGGCCTCGGAATCCTGTATGCCATTGCCCTCACAGTCTATCGTCTGACGCTCCACCCACTCGCTCGGTTCCCCGGCCCAAGGCTCTCGGCTGCTACCGGCTGGTACGAGTGCTATCTCGACATCTTCCGCGGACCTGGCCGGACGTTTGCTTTCGAGATTGAGCGCATGCATCAGCGCTATGGGCCCATCGTACGCATCAACCCTCATGAGATACACGTCTCTGATCCAGACTTCTTCGACACCTTGTATGCTGGTGGTAGTGCGGTGAGGGACAAGTATCCTCCAGCTGCTCATGTTCAGGGGACGCCTGAGGGCATCTTTGGTACAATTGCTCACAGGGTCCACCGCAGGAGAAGGGCAGCGATCAGTCCTTACTTTTCGAAGCAGAGTGTGCTACAAGACTGGAAGATTGTGGATGAGAAAGTGGAACTGCTATGCGACTTCTTCAAAACCAAGTTTAAGGATGGCAAAGAGGTGAACATCCGTGTACCTCTCCTAGCCATTGGCACCGACGTCTTCTGTGCGCATACATTGGGCCCGAGAGGTTCCATGGATCTGCTGAAGGATTGGGACAAGGCAGTGAAGTGGAGGGAGAGCATCATCGCTCTACTCCACTGGACGCCTGTTGTGAGACAATTTTCATGGGTGATACCTCTTGCCATCGAACTGCCTCTAGGTCTAATCAATACCTTCAACCCTGAAATGGGACTTGTAGTCGGGATCTTCAAGGTACGAGACGTCCTGGTGTTCAAGCTCCAACGCTAACCTTATGATAGAGCCTACGAGAACAAGCAAAGGCAGCAATTGCTGAGCACGATACTTTGAACGGTGAAGAGAAGACAAGGGCCAATGTCTTTCATACCATCCTTTCAAGTACTTTACCTGCCTACGACAAGGACTACAAGCGCATGGCTCAAGAAGGATTCTCCATCCTCTCAGCATCCGGGGACACCATCGCACGCACCATGACCGCAGCCATGTACCACTTGCATGCCAACCCAGCAACTCTTCAATGCCTCAGAGAAGAATTGAGGCAGGCGATGCCGGACCCATACTCCGAAGCGGACCTCGCCAAGATCGAAGCTCTGCCCTACTTGACCGCAGTGCTCAAAGAGTCTTTGCGCATCGCAGCACTCATCACTACCCGGGCCCCACTTCAAGCACCAACCGAGTGGCTCCGCTACAAGGAATTTGCTATCCCACCAGATACACCCGTCAGCATGACGCTCTCCTCTCTCATGCTAGACCCAGTCTCCTTTCCCTCACCTGACTCCTTTCTTCCAGAGCGCTGGCTCGATTCAAACCCAGACTACAAGCGCAACATGACCAACTTTGTGCCCTTCCATCGCGGACACAGGAACTGTATTGGGATCAATCTGGCTTGGGTGCAGATGTACTTGACGCTTGCGAAGTTGATCAGGAGGTTTGAGTTTGAGCTGTTTGACGTTGTGAAGGAGAGAGATATTGATCATCATCGCGATTGCTTTTTGGGGGAGCCGAGGGATGATACGAAGGGTGTGAGGATTAGGGTCGTTGGAATAGCCTAGGGATTTACGTCAAGTTTACGAAGTTGATTAGATGAGTCTCACGATAGGACCTTGATGGTTGGCATACCAATAGGACTCGATCACCCATTGTGATTTTTATGCCTATAGAGTACAAATCACGAGATGAGAGTCGATGCGCTGGAGCTCCCTCGATACTATTATTACAATGCCCACTGTCCTTCATTCCAAACACAGGACTTGTCTCATCGCCTGCTCTAGCTGCTCCTGACCGTTTCCGAGCCGCTTTCTTGCACGCCACGCAACAAAATCATCCGGTCTTACGAGTAAAGCTCCTCCAGAGCTAATGCCCGCCGCAACTTCAAATGCGCCTTCTTCGGCCACCACTTCGCCCTTTGAATTGATGCAGTGCGAAATGATCTCGACTCCTACAGCATTACCGACTTGCTTTGCCGCATCTTCCCAGGCTTCGCCATCAGCTCCAGCGAGCAGCACGAATCCTTTACCGCAAAGATCAAGCGTACTGATTCTCTGGCCCGCTTTCTCGATCCAGACATGCGGCACTCTCCTCCCAGGCCGCCCGTCAAGGCCAAGGCCCAGAGCAGGTAACGTCCATGGCGTCCACGTCCATCCTCGCAACGGTCCAGTATACTCTTCGCCGATAGCTTTGCTAGTATAACCGTATCCATGACCACTCAACAGTGGCAGTTTTCTCGCCCAGCCCTTGATGACAGTCCAATCCTTCTTCAAACTCAACAATCCCCGATCATCAACACCGGCTCCGGACGCTTCTGCTGCTTCTAGTCCAGCGGGGAAGCGCTCTTCATCATACGTTTCCAGCAATGCATCAGGAGCCTGACCATTGATCACAGCAGCAATTTTCCACGCGAGATTATGCGCATCGACGATACCTGAATTCGCGCCTTGGCCTCCATAAGGCGGCATCTGGTGTGCTGCGTCACCAGCCAGAAAGATTCTTCCGTGCTGCATTTTCTCGACCACGCGGACAGATGGTTCCCAAGGAAGCACACTGATGATGTTGATGTCAATTTCTGGTATGCCGAGAGCAATTTTCAAGAGTTCAATGCAGCGTTCGGGCGGGAAATCCTCCGGTGTCTCGCCCTTCGTTGGGTCGTACGAGAGATGGAAGACCCAGCGATCCGAGTTGTTAATTGAGGTGAAGAGACCGGTTACTTCGGGCCGTTTTATGAGGCAGAGAGAGAATTCGCGATTCTTCACGAGGGCTTCGAGATCGGCGGTGAACAGGATGTTGAGGAGATGCCCGAGAGTGCCGGCGCCGAGGGTAGGGACGTTGAGTTGGGTCCGGATAGGTGATTTTGCGCCATCAGCTGCTATGAGATATTGAGCACGGAGGGTTGAAGTCGCTCCATCGGTGAGGTGTTTGACAGTTGCTGTTACGGAGCTAGAGTCTTGCGAGAAGGATGTTAGTTCGGTATTCCATCTGATCTCACCACTTCTTTCTCTAACTGCATCGACCAACACAGGCTCCAGGTGGTCTTGCGTAACGAACGTTCCTCGAACAGGTCCAATGCCCTCCACATATTTTGCAAGCGGAAACTCTCTCTTCTCCTCAACCCTCGGTTTCGACTCGATGACGTCCTTGAGGGTGGCTCCTTGGTATATCCCTTTGCTAGCTGATAACGAGGCACCGGCTTCTTTGACGCGCTCGTCAATTCTAAGATGTCGGAATAGTTCCATAGTTCGCGCATTGACACTTCGCGCTCGTGGATGTATCGACGTCCCTGATCGACGTTCAAAGATGATGGAGGATATGCCATGGTGTGAAAGGAAGAGTGATGCAGTAAGGCCAGCGACTCCAGCGCCCACTATGAGGACTGGTATTTCACTATCTTGGGAGGCCATGCTGTGGAAGTCTCGTGTATGTCAAGGTAGGTTATGTCTAGCTTCGACCATTACAGGGTGGACCCGGCCGCATATTATACCTTTGAGCCTTGTGTGCGCCATTTTCGACGCCACCTAACATTCGCGTCATAGATCCAGACTGATGTGATTGTCTAGGAAGGTTATGGAATAGTAGTGGTGTTGTTGCGCCAGGCAGCGCTGATGAATGACGTTGTTCGGAGATAAGGTTCGGAGTCGGGAAGTTAAGCCAATCGTTCTTCAATGCGTCCGATCTCGTTTGAACCACCGCGACTGGGGAGATGCACCCCGTTATCGCTTCACAACAATATTCTTTGACCCAAGAGTTCGTTCAATGCAATCCGCGGATCGTGTTGGTCCGACAGAACATCTTCCAAGTACTATATCTGTACCCAACGTCCGAGCACCATCACGAACCACCAGGCATTTCAAGCAGTCCGTGCGCTGCGCAGGTTCGTCTTCCCTCTAAAGACGGTGCTTTTCAAGAAAATGTTGCCTCTACTCAGAGAATTCTGAATCACTCCAACCAGATGCGAAGAATTCCTTTTGTCATCAACGAAGCTCAAACGTACGCTCCTTCAATTTCTTTGCGTCGACTTTAGCAATTGCCTCACCCCGCATATAGCCGTACAGATAGCATGTGTTGATCACAACAAAATGCTTTCGTTGCGGTCGTAGGATGAGAGGATAACCCAAGCCATAAATCTGTACGATCAAGTCATTTGGACTTATCGCTGCAGGCGCTAGACCAATATGTCCCTTCTTAGTCAAGAAAAGCTTCCCACCTTGCGCACTGTAACTCAGAAACGTCGAGAATTCGTCGGCTAGCTCTTCCAGTTCATCGCTACTCTTTAGCTTGAAAGCACGAGGCGACATGACAGCAATACAGGCTTTCATGCCCTCGTCAGTCCTGAGTGGCTTTCCAGATGCGGTCTTGTTGTCCTCCACCTCCAGCCATTCGGCAGTCAATGCACTAGCCAGTTGCATAGGGTTCTTTTTCGATGCCTTCGTGAATTTGAGAAACGGATTGCGCGCACGACTTAGCATGAAGCCTTCCAATACATTGTAGCTGGCGGGCCATGATGAGAGCAAAATGTTCTGGCGGGCAATCTTGGGACTACAGTACTTCACGATTTCGATAACGCAGCCCTTGACATGCAAGGCAGTTTTCGAGTGGTCAACGAAAGCCAATTGCCTTGGGAATTGAGCCCGTAGGTCGAATCCGTAAAGCCACCCCCCGGGCAAGGGTATTCCATCACTTTTAAAGTTCCAGTGCGGCACCCACGATGGCCAAGAGCCTACGGCTGCCGGGAGCTGGTGGCAATAGTCCAGGAATCCCATATCCCCTGACCTCTGACCCAAGCTTCTTTCCGCGACTGATATATATACCTGTCGGACCGAGAGTGTGTAATCAGGTATGATAGGATCCTTCAAACGTCGAAAAGCAGGCAAATTGAGGAATGCATAGACCTTGTCCCGTGGATCTGCACATTCGAAATTTCGAACCTTTAATAAAGCGCTCACTAAGTCGTCATCGTAGATGTCGAGCATGTCTAGGATGACCATGTGACGAGCCTGGATACCACGCGATTGTCTCGCTAATTGGCGCCTGAATTCCAGAGGCAGGTTCAAGAATTCCTGGTACCAAAGGGACAACAGCAAGAGCGACGAAGTCTCTATCTCTGTGCATCCGCTTTGAACTACAAATTCCGAGCCGATGCCGAATTCTTGGATGACCCAGGTACGGGTAAAGTAGGGATGTGCCATGACTGTTGCGATTGATCGCCAAGGCGTTGTTGAATCGGCCAGCAACTTCTTGGCTCTCTCATGTATTACCGTTGATCCAATTGTACGCATTATTTCGGACTCCTTCAGCAGGTCAATATTCGGCTCGTATCGTCCCGCACCATGAGCTCGACATTCGTCCGCAATAGTTTCAATGATCATCATCCCTTTGCTCATGACTTCATTTCTTGGACCAAGCCAAATCGTCGTCCTAGCCGAGTTCTCGTAGATCTTGTACATAATGCGAACTTGATGTGATCGCTCGGCCAAATCGTCTTGATTGATGCACAGGGCGTCTGCCCATATTGTTTTAACCTCAGCCTCGTCGCGGGCCTCCAAGAGGAATTCGTGGAGGCTCTGGGTTATAGGTATTGACTTGCCACCGCAGATGACGAGGTATGACTTAGAAAGATGGCCCCAGACGTACGAAAGAGCTTCATAGGGCGGATAATCAGAGAGACTGACTGTACGAAGGTGAATTGAGAGGTTCGCATCGTGAGGACCAGGTTGAAGCTCGAGAACGCGAAAGTCATCCTGGTTCGGAAGGGTCCTGTATCTATATTCAGGAACTTCTGCAAGATACGGGTCAGCTCCGGTCTCTTGCATGTCGTGTGGTGCAAGTTGTCATAAGGTCGTCGTTGTCGTAGTTGACACCAAAAATGGTAGACTAGGATGAATTATCGGTTGTTTCTAGATTCAGGGGCAAAGTGGTTTCATCGTGACCCAATCGGCAGGC
This sequence comes from Lophiotrema nucula, assembly GCA_010015825.1. Classification (NCBI taxonomy): domain Eukaryota; kingdom Fungi; phylum Ascomycota; class Dothideomycetes; order Pleosporales; family Lophiotremataceae; genus Lophiotrema; species Lophiotrema nucula. Next base: position 5,872 of record ML977312.1, on the reverse strand, counting down.
GTAAGCCTCGTATGCTGCGCCTCGATGGCGTCTGTGCTCAGATCATTCCAATACCCAACCATGCCAACCCAACCTTCTCAGCTCCCCTCGACAATAATGAGTGCCGCACAGTAATCTTCCACTCTTTTCTTGTTCATTTCTTCCTAGATACGAGTCGAGAACGATCATAATCTGTACGCAACCTCGAGTCGCAGAGAGCTTCTAGACGAGGTGCTTGTTAGTGAATAGAGGCTCTTTGATCTTACTCTACTCCAAGACAGCTTGTCCAAATTCACCGAAGGCAAGTTCCACTATTCGAGCATTCCAATCGCTTACTAGTACAGCTTTTGTTGATGTAATGCGCAAGAGAATATTTCGCTATGTATGAAGATTGGAGACACCCCGAGGTCATTTGTGGAGGCTCATTATGGCATTGGAAGTAGGACGACTCACGTAAATAAAGGAGCCTCATTAGAGTAATAGAAAGGTTATTGATGTTGAGCATATTATTGGGAGAGTATTTCCTTAACTATGAGCAAGGAACACTTGGAAGTTCAGCATAGTTGGGTCGTTACAATACAGAAAGCCAGGGTCTCCATACGTAAACAAACGCTTCCACACCGGGTGACCCAAATATTGTCACTAGTGAAAGAAGATCCAAGTATCTTCCGTCAATTCGGGTCTGTCTCATCACTCTGAACTAACAGACTCCCCAGTCTTACGTCTGCTGAACAGCCTTGACGTTGAAGACGTCGGAGACATCGGCGACAACGGCTCCTGGTCAGCGGTGTTGAACATGTTCGGTATAATTGGAACGTTGGCAATGAAACGATCATCGCAAATGGTCAGGGAAGCCAGCTCCAATGGCTGTGTGATATCTGCCAGACCACGAATGTTCCCCTGTCGCAATATACCCTCTATAGTTTCAGAACCTGCATGCCAAACACGGTAACTCACAGGCGTTGCGTTACCGTCTAAGGTTGGAGCAAAGTTGACAAAGAGAGTGAATAGTCGATCTTGTTTAAGATCATCTTTGTTTTCGATCTTCACAGCTGCCCAGTGGCCAAAGTTCGCGGGAGTACTGGCCACTATCTGCTTCTTCCATCGGAGACCTGGATGGACTTCGGCAATCTCCAACCCGGAGGCGGGAAAGAACCAAAACCCAGCGACTGGCTGCGTTCGACTAACGTCTGTTACCCGGATGCTTTCATGGACGTAGAACTGGTTGCGCTGATGTACGGTCCTTTTCGGCCGATCTAAGTCTATCTTGAGGAGTCGCGAGAGCTCGTCAGGCTCGATCCATACAGTTGTTTTGGGAAGGAATCGCGCATATTGCTGACTACTCTTCTTCAATCTTCTCAGGTAGATCGTCTCTATCGTCGACGTAAGCGACTTGTTGCGCCAGCATGGCAGTATTGGTACGAATACATCCTTCAGCTCGTCATCGGATAGCTTGCAGGGCAACGGGTGCGTTTTGATTGTGTTAGAGACAGGAATAAGCGGTAGCGATATTTGAACCCCTAAGTTGGTGACACTGAAAGGCATCATTGGGATACCGAGATCTTCGCGCGGAAGGGCTCTTGCGCAATAAATGAACTCGGATGGATGTCGCGCAAAGATGCCACGATAGGCTGACGGATGCGCATCTCTGTCAACCCATAAGAAGATCGTATAGTCGTTTGATCGCCGGATGATCTCCTCTTGAAGCCTGATAAAAGCCTTTTCGCCTTCTCCGTACAGTAAGGGCATGTTGACCCCAAAGGTACCCATCAAACAGTATGCCATATCCTCGGGACGCTTTGTTCGGCGATGAGAAGCCCATGACATTTTCTGAGCAACACTCACATCTTGCGCATAGTTGTTCGATCGAAGCACGCGCTCGGGGATGTGAGTCATCTCCATCATGAGTGAGATATCAATGCTGACGAGGTCCCAACTGGAGGAGTAGTATCGAATGTTCTTTGGTGCCAGCAGTTCCTGGAGTGTCCAGCCACGTGTAAACCATCTCGCCTTTCGAAATATGGCCTTTCTCTCAGCAGCAGGCTCATCCTTTTGAATGACACAGTCTGCAAGATAGACGATGCATACTTGTGATGCTTGGTACCAATGATACATAGAATTTATAGCCTCCGTCAGCTCGGCACTGCTGCTCTTATCTGTGGTCGAAAGTGTCAGCTTACGAGCAATAGCGAACATGATAGCAACACTTACCAATGCAGCAAGTGTCAATCCAAATGTACGGATGACCTAGACCTTGAGCGATCTCCGCGAATTTGACTAATTTCTTGTAGCCCGGTCTTTCCCTGATCTCGCCTGTGGGATTGCACATTGCTTGGTGATTGACCTCTTCCTCATCTGATCCCCATGTGTGAGAGAGAATAGCATATTTGGTATTGTTCGGGTCTCTGTCGGCGCAAAATTCGAGTGTATCCGATGCCAACAAACGCATTTTGAAGTGCGGCTGGCTGGGCCCGGCGTTTAAGAGAAGTGTGTAAAATGATGGAGGGTAGAAGAACAAGGACCAAGATGCTAGCTATAGGCAGGGCTACCAAAACTCTCCAGTCTACTAGGAGATCAAGCGAGACATCTTCGCTCAACATATCGTGCCATTGATACCTGCGCGAGAAGCGGGGAAGCGTCTGTGGTGGACGCTATAAATCCAATGAATGTCAAGAGTTCCCATACCGTCGGCCTATCAATCCGGAATAAGAAGCTCCGCTTTTCTAGTTTCGCAATAGTCGTGCAAATTTGACCACGCTCTCTTCTCGACGGTGCTCGTGATCAATTCTGTTACCGTCTAATGTAGCGGCGCGTGATGATTTGCAGAGTAACCAATGTGCAACGCTTCATGTGCGACCTGATTCAATTGTGTTATGTTAGTCGTAACGAGTGGGTAAAGGGCTGTAGGTAAGAAGGAGAAGCAACTCGAAGCGGATTGAACTGGTGTGATGTCAGGCGCCCAGTACCCAAGCGGAGCTTAGAGTGCTGTGATAACGTTTCCTTGAGTACCGAAGTCAAATAAGATTTGCCTATCATACTACATGATAAGTTCGGCGGTGCTGGAACCGGCATAATAAGTAGACCGTGCTGTAGTGACCACTCATAGCGCGGCAGCGCTCCCATGGACTGATATGTTCGATTGTACACAACGCGTTCAACAAGCTCGAGAGGTGGAAGGTTGTCAAAACATCGGATTCTATATTCGCAATATTTCGCCCCGTATGTCTTGTTAACAATAATGAGTACATAAAAGCTCGGTAAGGGTTGAAAATAACGTTGAATATGAAGAAGCCCGCAGGTTATTGTGATGTTCGCAAGCGCAAGCGGAGTCAAGATTCGGCCGGTCCCCGTACTTGTCCCGGCACAAATATCACCGAATGCGATCTCTCCACCTTCTATGGTTGTTGAAACAGCGAAACCAGAGATCGGCATAGTCGTGTCGAGGTCCTTGAGCTTGAGAGCTTGATAAACATAGATCTGCCCCTTGAACAGCTCATGTTGGGCCTTTGTGTCCTGCTCTTGAAGATACACATCTATGCATTTCAACAGGACCATTATGTCAGGTCTGATTCTGACAAAATGCAATGCCATCGTTTCGTACTTTTTTAAGTACTATCGATCCAAAACAGAAGGGGTAGGGTCCATACACAGATGGCACAACACAACGCAGAGCTGGTGTATATAGATGCTCCAGATCATTTGCCTCAATTGGAGATTGGAGTATGGCAAGTGTCCGATCGCCTTCTGCGTATGGTGCTTCGGAAAGCGGAAAAAGGAGCGTGTAGCGTCGAAGGCCACAGCTGGTCATACAGGAAGGCTTTGCACTCGGAAACCGAAACAAGCATTCATACCTGCGTGAGAAGTGAGACCAAAGTTCTGGGACGCTAGACGAGTTGAACTCCGATGGATGCCGCGCAAGTATGCCGCGGTATGCGTACGCGCCGTTCTCCTCCTTTTGATCTGTCCACATGAAAATTGTCTCATCGTCCGACTGCCTTATGATTTCTTCTTGAAGTCTCAAGAAGGCCTTGGTGCTACCTTCGCCGTAAAGAAGAGGCATGTTAACATAAAAAAGGCCAAGGAGGCAATACTCCATATCTTCATGGTCGCGCTGTCACTTTACGACAACGTTAATCTTTTTAGTAATTAACTCTATTTATTATCTATATTAAATATTACCTATACTAGCTAACTAAACTACTAGACTAACTAAATACTAATAGGAAATATTACTATATAATCTCCTACGTAAACTTTTAGATACTTAGTTATTTATTAAACTAGCTAAGAATACTTTAAGTATAACTTAAGTATAGTTAATACTACTAACTTACTAAAAGGTATTAATAAAAGTAGTTTACTTAAGAGTAAAAGTATTACTAAAAGCTCTTAATAAATTCTAGTAGTAAGCTATTTAGTTAAAGTAACTACTTTAACTTATAGTTATACTTATTTAAGGCTATATTACTTTAAGTACTATCTAACCTCTAAAAATAACTTAAACTATATTTATCTTTATAAGATATATATTTTAATAGCTATTACTATATATAACTTTAATCTAGTTAAGGCTGTAAGTTATAATAATTTAAAAGTAAATATTAAAAATAAGTTACTTAATAGCTAGCTAGGTATTAGTACTTAATACTTAAAGATATACTATACTATTTAGCTAGAAAAAGTATAAAAAGTTTAAAAAAATTAACTCTTCTAAGAGATTAATAAGGTAGTAGTTAAAGCTCTATTTTATAACTATTATTTTATTATAAGGATATAGTAAATTTAAGCTAATTAAATATAAGTTAATAAAAGTAAGACTTTAAAGATATATACTTTATTATAATATAAAAATACTATTAAGAAATAATAGTAAGTATTTTATTATTATACTTATATTAGTTACGTTAGTTAAGCTAGGTAGTATTTTTATTATTATTATAATAAGTTACTACCTACTCTTTTTATCTTATAGTTTTTATAAGCGGCTAAGTTCTAGGAACCTAAAATACTAAATAGAATATAGATAAATTTAATAAAGAGCTTAGTTCTAAATCTTAAGTACTAAATCTTAAAAAAAAAGGTTTTAAGCTAGAGCTAATTAAAATAATTTTAAAACTTTAAACTTTAAAGTTTTTTAACTAAGTATTTAAAGCTTTACTTATTATAAACTTCTTTTTTTCTTTTAAAAAAAGTAAAGTTTAAAAAAATAACTTTTATAAACTATAAAACTTTTTAAAGTTAATTATTTTACTATTTTTTATATTTTATTTATAGGCTAAAGTAACTTTTAAAACTTTTTAAATATTTAAGCTTTTTTTTTATAACTTTTTCTAACTTCTTTAAGTAAGTTTTTTATAACTAAGTTTATTTTATACTATATTTACTTAACTAAAAAAAACTTATCTTTTATATTAGTAGTATTTAATAACTTTTTTAATTTTCTTTTATACTTTAGACTTAGCTATATTTAGTTTTTTTATATTTTTAATTACTACTTAGCTTTATAAAGTAAAATTTTATAAGTTAACTTTTAACTTTAAAGTATAATATTTAAGTTTAATATATTTCTTTAATATTTTTTTAAATTATTTATTACTTAGCTAGTATTATTTTATTTAAAGTATTTTTTATCTTTTATATTATAAGTTATGTTTTAAGAAAAATAATAATAATATACTTACTCTTTTATTTTAAACTTTTTTTTTAATATTATTATACTTACTTTTTTTTTTTACTATTCTATTTTTATACTATACTTTATTTATATTTTATTCTTAGCTTTTCTTTTTAAGTATAGCTATTTTTTAAGTTTTATTATAATAGTTAAAAAATTTAGAACTTTTTTTTTACTTATAAAGCTTTAAGTTTTATATAACTTTATTACTTTATTTAA
>ML977311.1:1854478-1870134 GCA_010015825.1 Lophiotrema nucula | reverse complement strand
AAAAAAAAAAAAAGTAAGTTTTAAAAATTACTTTTAAGTTTTTACTTAATAAGACCTTTAATAAGGATAATATTTTAGTAATATTTTTAAATTTTTTAATATATATTCTTTTACTAACTTTTTTAGGTCTTTTTATATAAGAAACTCTTATACTTATAATAATCTTTTACTTATTATAATAAAAATAAAACTTCTTTTAAACTTATTTATACTTAAAATAATATAGTAAAAGAAGTTAATTATATTTTTTAAAACTTTAAAATATACTTTAACTATATTTCTTTTATTAATTAAAATAAACTAAATATTTACTAGCTTTAAATAAATAAAAAGTATACTAAAGCTTATATTTATTATACTAAGTTTAGTAAGAAATATTTTTTTATTATTAAGTACTTAAATAAAGATAAGTAAGATTTTATTTATAACTACTTTTTCTATACTATTTAAAAAGTTATTTTTTTTAACTATACTAATAGTTTTAAAACTTATTATCTTTATACTAAAGTTAAAAAGCTTATTAAAACTATTAAAAAAAAAGTTAAAAATATTACTAAGCTTACTTTTTATTTTTTTTAGCTTTTTATATATTATTTTACTTTTTTTACTAATACTTTTAGTTTAAAGTCTTTAAAAACTCTTACTATCTTAAAGAATATTTTTAAAGTTTTTTAATAATATAGTAATAATATAGTAAAGTTTATAGTAAGTTTTTAAAGTTTTTAATTTTAAGTATATTCTATCTTTATATATTTACTACTATCTTAAAGGAGGATCCCTAGGGCATCTATAAGAGTTAATAATAAGTATTTAACTAGTAGGTTTAAAGTTTACTCTTAATAATAATATCTACGCCCTTATCCTGCTAGCTTTATATAAATAATAAATAGTATTTAGTATTTAGTATATATTTTAATATCTAGTATTAGTTTATCTTATTAGGAATATAATAATAGCTTATTATTACTATTCTTTCTAAAGTTAATTTACTAGTAATTTATCTTAATTCTTTCTATTCTTTACCTACTTACAAATAGCTTATGCTAGCTTTTTTATTATAATAGCTTTATTAGTAAGCTTAGCCTATTATATAAATAACGTCTAGTACTATAATAACTTTTATTTACTATATAATATATATTTAGCTATTAAGACTTTTAAAGAATATATTAATAGTATTTTTTTTTTTTTTTTTTTTTTCTAAGACTAAAAAGATAGGTATTACTAAATTATATTAACTAAAACAAGTAGCCTCTACTGCTATATAAACAAAAAGGCGTTTAATTATTAACAAATTCTAATATATATATAACTACGTAATTAAGAGCTTGCTAAGCAAGCTTAATACTTTACGTATATTATTAAGTCCTCTTAAATTTAATAAGGTTAACTATTATTTACCTTAATACCTAAACTTTAGGTTAGAGGAGAGGATACCTAGATACTAGCTAGTAGGCTATATCTTTGCCTCCTCTCTCTTATCTACTCTCTCTCTCTTTCTCTCTTCCTTATATATATACCTTACCTTACGTATAAGCTCTAGTCGTTATACCTTATTATTATTATATAGTAATAAGTATATATTACTATTATTTCTATTATCTTATTATCTTATATAAATAGGTTATACTTACTATATAGTACCTATTACTATTAATAAAGCTATTTAATATACTCTAGGGCGGCTAGTAGATCTGCTTTAATATAATTAATAGTAGGGTTAGTTCTCTAGAGCTATTTATTTATAATGTTAGTAGTAATATAGTAGTAGCTCTTAAAGATAGTAGTTAGAAATTAATTTTAAAGCTTAAAACTATAGCTAAAGATAGAGTATTATAAAGGTAGACTAAGAAAGTTATAAACTAAAATAGCGTCTATTAGATTAAGATTATTATTAAAGTTAGTAGTTAATAATAGGTATACTTAACTCTAGAAAATATTATTAAGGTCTACCTTATTAGCTAGTCTCTTATTAATAGTAAATAATTTAAGTTTAATTTTTAGTTATAAGGCTTTAAAAAGTTATTAAAAAATTTTACTAAAGCTTTTAAAGTTACTAAAAAGGACTTTACTAAGTATATATAGATAAGTTACTATAAGGTATAGATCTACTTAGTACTTAATACTATTTATATTTACTAAAAGATTAAAGCTATATAGGAAGTTAATATAGTAAATATAGTTTAGTAAAAGATAGTAAGCTTACGCGTACGTTATAAGAGTAAGTATAAATATAATAAGTTTATAGTTAAATCTAAATTAGAGTAAAGAAGCTTATAGATTATACGTTAAAGACGCTTAGAGGATACGCTTACTTATTAGTTACTATTATAATAATATATAATAGGTCTTCTAAGAGGACTATAAAATTAATATAAATTTAGGATTTAGATAAAAAAGTGTATAGTTAACGCCTCTCTATACTAAGGACGTAACTCTCTAGCGACAAACGCCGACGTTATTAATAGTATTAAATAGTAGTAGAAAGCTTATTACTAGCGTACTATCTAAAACGTAGTTTTATAGTATTTTTAAGTTTCCTCTTTATATTATAGTAAATTCTATCTTATATAGTATTTAATTTTTATACTAAACTAGTTTATTTATAAAGCGTAGAGTGCTAACTCTTATCTTATTATCTATTATAGGCTAAGCCTCTAAGGCCTTAGCTGGTTAGCCTTAGTGTCCTTTAGCTAAGCCTTTAAGCCTTTAAGGCCTTAGCTAGATAGCCTTAGTATTCTTTTTATTTTTCTTTAGCTTTACTACTAAATAGTACTACTTAAATACTTTTTTAGTACTTATAATAGTTAAGAGTACTATACTATAGTTATAATACTTTATAATATAAAGGCTTACCTAAACTTTAGTATAGGGGCTATTTTTAAGAGTTTACTTAAGAGCCTTTATAGCTTTCTATTAAATTTACTTATTATTACTCTATACTTAAGCTATTAAAGTAGCCTCTTATATTTAAATTTAATTATCTTATAATATATAAGTATTATACTTTTAATTCTTTATAGCCTTTTAGAGCTTAATTTAAACTTAGCTTATTACTTAGTAAATGCTATTTATAGAAGTCTTAATTAATATATTATATTAAGCCTTATAGATAGAAAGCCTATTAAATAAAGCCTTAGTTAATATAGTATACTAAGCTTTATAGATATTAGATTTCTAAGATTAAAAGTTTTAAGATATATAATTTTTTAAGCCTTAAGTAGCTTCTTAAGTTATCCTTTAAAGCCTATTTAGTAGTAAGTTAATAGCTAGCTATTAATAAAATAAACTATTAATTAATACTTAAAAAGGCTTATACTTTAGGTTATTAAAGAGAATAAAGATATAGTTATAACTATAGTAGTTTTATATAGTATAGCTTAAGTAATAGTACCTAGTAAAGTCTTACTACTATACTTATATAAATAATAATAGTAGTATTTTTAAGATTTTATTATTATACTAAATTTAAAAGAATAGCTTAATTAGAGGATTAGTATTTAAATATTTAGTATAAAAGAATATAATTTAGCTTTTTAGTATAAGGGGCTAATAATATACTTACTTATTAACGTTATTAAGCTTTTTAAATTTTATATTTAAGATATTTTAGCTAGTAAATTTTAAGATAAAGCTTTTACTAGTACTTAGCTTTAAGTAAAAGAGTAAAGCTATAGTAAAAAAAAAGCTTTAAAGACTATAGCTAGTATTAAAGAAATAATTTAGTATTTATTTATAGTAAAAATAGTATTAATATTAATACTAGAATCTTTAATATAGAATTTTTTAAGAAAAAAGGTTATTAAAAACTTACTAAAGACCTAGACCTAAAGACTATTAGCTCTTTATAATTAAGCTAAAACTTAATTATTACTATAGTTAATAATATTACTAATAGCCTTTAATATAAAAAGATTAATTAAAGAATATTATAAGCGTCTTTTTAATTTTTAAAGATTTAATAGTATAAGATTAAAGTACCTAAGTTAGTACTTAGCTATTATAAGTAAATTTACTACTAATTAAAATAATTACTTAATATAAGAGTTAAGTTACTAATATATCTATAACTACTTTAAAAGTAAAGCTTATATTATTATAACCTCTTTTATAAAGTTTAGCTAAAAGACTAGCTATAATATTAATTAGTTATAAACCTTTTTAGACTCTTATTTTAAGAACTATTATATAGAAGTATAAGTTTATAATAAGATTATATATATAAAATAAAGTAAGTCTAAAGTTAGAGAGTACCTTTATAACTTTAAAAAGTAATAGCTATATATAAGCTTTAGTAATAATAATATAATAAAAATAATACTATTTTAAAATAGCCTAAAGGATAAAATTTAATTTTAATTAATAAAAGTTTATATTAACTTATATACTATACTCTAAGAAAAGGCTATTAAGATATTAAATAATATATTCTAATATAAGATTTATAATAAGCTAGTTAAAAGAACTAGCTTTTATTTAAGTAATACTAGATTCTTATACTATATAAAAAAGTAAAGCTATTTATTATTAAATAATAAAATAAATAGTATTAAATATACTAGTAAAAATAGCCTTTTTAATAAAGAAAGAGATTACTATAAAATTAAAAACCTTTATTTTAATTATAGTAGAGATAACTACTATTTTTAAAATTACTATAAAAAGATAAGCTTAGCTAAGACTAGCTTAAAAAAGCTTAAAAATTAAAAAATAATTTTAGCTAAAGTAGCTAAAATAAAAAATAAAAGTAAGTACTACTTTAATAAAACTTTAAGTAGTAAAAAAGCTACTATTAAAAAAGTATTTTTTAAAAATAATACTTTAAATAAAAGCTTTAATAAAGAGCTCTTAAAAAAAGAGTAATTTTTATTAAAAGTTATAAGTAAAAGCTAAAAGTAAGTAAATATAAAATATAAAAAAATTAAAATTAGTTTAAAAAGACTAATATATAAAGTAAAGTATTAGTTATAAATACTTTAGTTAATTTAGATTATTATACTTTAATAATAATTAACTTTAGTAGCTTTATTTTTATTATAATTAGCTTAATCTTTACTTAAAAAGCTTACTTATAGTATATAAAGATAATACTTTAAAAGGTTATTAAGATTAAAAGAAGTAGCTAAATTAACTAAGTAGCTTACTTTAAGTTTAATATTAATAAATACTAAAACTATAAATAAGAATATATAGCTAATTAGTACTCTAGATTTAATATTATATTTAAAAAACTATAAATAAATAAGTATAAAGTTATACTTATACCTTATAAGCTATCTATTTATATATACTTAACTAAATAAAAAATTTACCTTTAAGCTTATAATAAAAGGCTTAAATAGGATAGCTTAAAGCTTTAAGAAATTAGAGCTATAGTATATATATTATAAATATAATATTTAAAAAAAAAAAGATTTATAATCTAAGTCTTTATAGTATCTATAGTAGATATTAATAAAATACTAGTACTTAAAGCTAAGATTAATTATAAAGCTCTACTACTTAAAGTTTATAAGGATTAAGTATAAATATTTAACCTTAAAACTATATTTAAGTAAGCTTTATATTAGCTAAGTATTAACTATATAATTAAAATAGATAAAAATAAGAAAAGTAAAAAAAAACTAACTTTATAAAAACTTCTATATAATATAAGCTAAAAAAAACTTTTTATTCTTTATAAATACTTTATATTACTACTAAATAAGAGGTAAATTTATATTAGTAGTTTATTTACTACTTTATTAGTATTATTTATTAAGAAACTAGGTAAAAGCTTATATTTTTATATAAATTACTAAGCCCTTAATACTATTACTTAAAAAGACTATTACTTTTTACTTCTAATTTAAAAAATACTAAATAATATTACTAAAGCTAAATACTTTATAAAAATTAATATATTTATTACCTTTTATAAGATTTATATTTATAAAGAAGATAAGTAAAAAACTATATTTTATACTTAATTTAATTTATATAAATAGATAGTTACTCTTTTTAGACTAGTAAATATACTAAGTACTTTTTAATATTATATTAACTAAATACTATAAAAATATATTAATAACTTTTACTTAGTATATTTAAATAATATACTAATCTATACTAATAGATCCTTTAAATAGTACTATAAAAATATAAATAAAGTACTTAATACTATAGAAATAGCTAGCCTTTTACTAAATATTAGTAAGTATAAATTTAATATTACTTTTATAAAATACTTAGGCTTTATTATTAAAGTAGAAAAGGGCCTTTATATAAACTTTAAAAAAGTTAAAACTATTAAAGAATAAAAAATACTTTATATATAAAAAAGTATATATAGTTTTTTTAGATTTATAAACTTTTATTAATACTTTATTAAAGACTATTTAGGCTTAGTTATACTTCTTATATTTTTAATAAAATTAAATACTCTTTTTTACTAAAAAAAGAATTTATAAAATATTTTTAATAAGCTAAAAGTTATCTTTATTATTAAACTAATACTAGTCTAGTTTAATTAAAATTATAAAACTATTTTAAAAATAAACTTCTTAAAATAGTTAACTTCTAAAATATTTTTATAGTATAATAATAATAAGTTACTTTATTTAGTTACTTACTTCTTAAAAAAGATAAATATTTATAAGGTTAATTATAAAATATATAATAAAAAGTTATTTATTATAATTAATTACTTTAAGGAATAGGACGTAGAGCTTTACTTAGTTAAGAAGTTTATAATTATTATAAACTATAAAAACCTTAAGTACTTTATAAAACTATATTAGTTAAATAATTACTAAATAAAATAGTCTTTTATTTTAAAAAAATATTAAATAGCTATTACTTTTTAACCTAGAAATCTAAATAAAAGAGCTAATATTTTTTTTTATTATAAATAGAATATACTTAAAGGTATAATAGATAAATAACTATAGTATTAATATATATAGTTATTAAAACTTATTACTATTAATAATTAAAATAACTTTAAAGATAAAGACCTAATACTTATTATAACTACTTAAATTAAAGCCTTTAGTACTTTTATTAATACTAAATAAAATCTAAAAAAGCTATTATTTAAGAAATAGTAAGTAATTACTTAAATAAAAGATAAAGTATACTTATAAGCTTAGTAAGCTATACTAAATAGTAAATAAAGGTTCTTATTAAAAATAGGCTAGAAAGCCTCTATCTTAAAGTATTTAGTAAATATTAATATAAATTTTTAATATTAAAATTATTAATAGGTTCTAGATAATAAATCTTTATAAATAAGAATTATTTATATTATATATACTTTACTTATTTTAGGTTATCTAAAAAAAGACTTTACTTATAAAGTAGTTATATAAGATTTCTTTTAGCTAAATATATTAAATAATATTTATTAATATATTAAAAACTATAATACTTATAGATAAATAAAACTTTAGTAAAATAGTTTTTATAAACTACTAAAACTATTACTATTACTAAAATAGATCTAGAAGGAAATTTTAATAAATTTTATTATTAAACTACTTAAAAGTAAGGGCTATATAAACTTAATAGTTATTATAAATTATTTAAATAAAAATATAGTTTTTATTTTATTACTAAATATTAAAGTTACTATAATAGTTAAGGCTTTTATTTAGTTTATAGTTACTTACTACTAGTTACTAAATACTATTATTTTAAATAAAAAAACTTAATTTATTAATAAATTTTAAATAATACTTTATAAGCTTTATAGTATTAATTATAGATTATTAATAGCCTATTATCTATAAACTAATAGTTTAATAAAGAGAATAAATTCTACTATTAAAGCTTACTTATGTACGTATATTATATAGGATTAGAAAGACTAAGTAAAATATATTAAAATAGCTATAATAGCTATTAAAGTATAAAAAGTAGTAGTAATAAAGATAAGTCTTTTCTTCTTTTAATATAGATATTATATAGACTCTTTATAGTCTTATTTAGCTATTAAAATAACTAAAACTTTATAGTTAAATAAAAAAAAAGCCTTAGTAATTATAAATAAATTTAATAAAATATTTAATTTTACTTATACGTTAATAGTAAATAATTAGTAAAAATAAAAAAAATAAACTAATAAGAAATATAAAAAGGCTATATAACTATAAGTAAGTAATAAAGTATAGCTTATACTTAGAATATATATAAAGACTATATATATAAGTAAAAAGCTAGACTAAAAAAACTTAAAGTATATAGTTATTAAGCTTATTAAAACTTATACTATTAAATTAGATATACTAAGTAGAACTAAAAGAATCTTTAATATAAATAGGCTACGCTTTACTACTAGTAATCTACTACTAAGTTAACTATTAATAAACTACTAACTAGAGCTTATTATTATTAATAAAAAGCTTAAGTACTTTATTAAAAAAATTATAAATAAATATAAATATTACTATAGATATAAATTTTAGTATTAGCTTTTAGTTAAATAAAAAGACTATAAAAGACCTACTTAAGAACCTACTTTAGAATTTATAAATATAAAAGCTTTAGTAGTATAATATAAAACTATACTAACTATTTAAAAGTATTTCTACTTTTTTACCTTTTTATTATTATATCTACTTTTAGAGCTATAAATACTAAAGTTTTAATTAAATAAAGATATAATTAAATTACTAACCTATTTACTTAAGCGTTATAAAGCTATTATATAAAATAATTATTTAAAAGTAGATAATTTATATATATTTAATTAAATAATAGTCTTATAGTATAATACTATTATATAATTATATATATAAAGGTTATTTACTTTTTACTCTAGTATTTAAACTTAGCTATTTTTTATTACTATTATTTTTTTTTTTACTTTTAAAGTATACTATATAAGAATACTTAAGTAAAAAACTAGTTAAAAGTAAATTAACTTTTAAGTAATTTATCTTACTTATATACTAAAGTATTAATAAGATAAATTAATTTAGTTACTTTCTTACCTTTTTTAACCTATATTTAAGCCTAGCTATATACTATTACTATTATATACTTTCTTTTTACCTTTTTTAAATAAGCTTAACTTTAATAGAAGAGTATTATTATAGGCTAAGCCTCTAAGGCCTTAGCTAATTAGTCTTAGTATTCTTTAGCTAAGCTTTTAAGCCTTTAAGGCCTTAGCTAAATAGCTTTAGTATTCTTTTTATTCTTCTCTAGCCTTACTATTAAATAGTATTACTTAAATATTCTTTTAGTACTTATAGTAGTTAAAAGTACTATACTATAGTTATAATACCTTATAATATAAAGGCTTACCTAGACCTTAGTATAGGGGCTATTTTTAAGAGCCTACCTAAGAGCCCTTATAGCTCTCTATTAAATTTACTTATTATTACCCTACACTTAAGCTATTAAGGTAGCCCCTTATATTATCCCTATTTATTATATTTATTAAATCTCTTATTTTTATATTTAAGAGGTTTAAGCTTAGTAGTTTTTTCTTTATCTACTTCTTTAGCTCTATAGTATACTTATTTATAACTATTAAGCTATTAAAGGTATACCTTTCTATTATAGTATACTAAATAGTTTTAGTTCTTATACCCTAGACGTAAAAGATAAGTTAATTTATATAAATTACTTAATTATTAGCTACTATTTTAATAGTAAAAGAGATAACTTTAATAAAAGAAATAAATATTAATAAAAGAAGAAGATAGTAGCTAGTAGTCTTAAAGTTATTAAACTATAATAGTAGTAATAATAATAATAATAATAATAATAAAGAATAATAACTACTAGTTTTATAAGTTTTAGAGTTTTTAAATAAAAAAGAAAGACGCTTATTAGCTTTAGATATAAAGATAGTATAAACTTTAAAAATTTTAAAGAGTTTAAAAAAAAGAGAAGAAAACCTACTAGTAAGTAAATAAAAATAATTCTTTTTTAATAGCTATTTAAGTATATAAGACTAGTCTTATCTTTTATTAACTTTATTATATTATTATTTTAAAATATAGTTAAGACAGCGTCCTATTAACCTATAGATATTAATAAACTTTAACTTTATTAATTTAATAATAGTAACTACTCTTAAGAGTACTTATATCTTTACTTATAGTAATATAATAAAAATTTTTAATAATTTATATATATTATATTTAATTTAGTAAAAACTCTTAATAACTTATTTAAGTATCTCTTAATAGCTTACTAGTAAGCCTTTACCTCTATAATACTACTTACTTATAACTAAGTTAATTAACTACCTTCTAGCTAAGTAAGATAATAGTACCCTATTACTACTCTTAAGGCTTAAAGAATTAATAGATTAGTATCTCTAATAGAAAGTATTAGTTCTCTATACGCGTCCTATAGTACTGTATATCTTACCTAGTATTATATATAAGTAGACAAGCTATCTAGCTAGCTAGTAGTATATATAGAAATCTATAAAAAAAGTTTTTAATTTTTAAACTAGCTAATATTTTCTTAGAGTACTATCTTAAGTAGCTTTAAAGATTTAAGTAAAAAAATTAGTAAGCTAATTTATTAACTTTAAAATATTAAGTTTAAAATTAATATAGTTTTATATAAGGGCTCTTATAAAGCTTTTCTTAGTTTTAAAAAGAATAATATAGCTTTTAAAGAGGCTAAGAAGAAGATTATTAAAAATAACTAAAATTTAGTTATTTTTTTTAAGTTAACTTTTAAGCTTTTATACTAGTACTAATTTATATTTATTTTTTATATACTAGATTTTATATATATATAAGCGCCTTTTAAGTTTTATTTTTAAAGTTTTTATTTTTTAAGTTAAGATTTTTACTTATTAATTTATCTTTTTTACTATTTTTATAATTTTTATTTAGACTTTTTAACTTATAAGCCTAAAATTTTAATAAAATTTTAAAATTTTAAATTTTAAATAAGCTTTTTATAAATTACTTTTTTTAACTTTTATTAAGTAGCTCTAAGTTTATATTTAAAATATATTTTAAAAATTTTTAATTATATTTTAAAGTAAAACTTTACTAAAGAATTTAAACTATTAATTTAAATAAACTTTAAAATATTCTTTTTTTATAAGGAAATTTTTTTTTTAAATTTTATTTTTTACTTATTTTTCTTTCCTTTACTTAGAGTAATACTATATTTTAAGTTATTAACTTTAATATTCTTTCTATATAAAAAGTTTAAGTTATAATAAAAATTTAAAAAGATTTTTTTTAAAGTTTAAAAGTAATTTTTTTTCTTTATTTTTTAAATTTTTAGTAATTTTAAGTTATTTATTTAAAGTTTTTATTTTACTAAAGTTCTTTCCTAACTTTTAAGTAGAAGTTTAATAATCTTTTTATTTAATTAAGTATTTTAAAACTTTTTTATAGCTTTTTTTTTTTTATTACTTAGCTATAATATCCTATACTAGATACTTTAATACTTTATTTATTTTAATTAATTTTAATTACTAGTTATTAGTATTTTAGCTAAAGAGTAAGTTACTTAAGTAAAAATAAAGTTAATTTATATAAAATATATTATAAATTCCTAGTAGAGTATTTAACTCTATATTATATAATAAAATAATTTTTTAAATAATAAACTTTATATTTTTCTAATTTAGCTTCTTATTTAGGTATTTATTAAATAACTATTTTTTATATTATAGCTAAACTTTATCTCTTACTTTAAAGATTAAAGATTTTTAATAGTACTAATTAGCTTATTATTTTTATTTTTATTAAGCTTCTACTATATTACTTTATATAAACTTAAATATTTTTTTAAACTTCTAAACTAAAGCTTTTACTATCTTTTTAGAATTTAGAAATATTTAGTATTTATTTATTATATTTATTTTACTATTTATCTAAGTAAAGTTAATATTATATTTATAAAAAAAAAAAAATAAGCTAACTTTAGTTAAAGTAACTAGTTATCTTTTAATTATAATCTAAACTATTAAGTATAACTTTATCTAATTTTTTTAACTCTAATTTATAAAGGCTTTAAAATAGCTTTTTACTATAAAGTTTATCTTTTTAGTAAAGCTATTAGTTTAAAAGTATAAAGTAGTAAATAATTTTTTATAAATTTTTAGCTATTTATTAAAGTAAGCTTAAAAGTTACTTATAAACTAAAATCCCCTATCTAATATAATAGTATTAAGTAATTAGTAGTAGACTACTACTTTTTAAATAAATATAGTTATAATATATTTTATATTAATTTTTTAAAAAAAAGCTAAAATTATATTCTTATTAAAATAGTTAGTAATAACTATAAAGTACTTATAGTTATTACTTTCTAAAAGGCCTATAATAAAGTTTATAAAAATTTTCTTTTAGGCTTAGTCTAATAGTAGTAGTAAATAAAAAAATTCTTTTTTTAGTTTATATTATAGTTTTATTTTACTATAGATATTATAGTTCTAAAAGAAAGTTTTAATATTATTTAATATACTTAGCTAAAAAAAATCTCTAGCTAAAATTTTATAAGTAATTTTTTTTTTAAAATAACTAGTAATTAAAAAGTTATATATCTTTAAAATAAGCCTTATTTATAAAAACTTAAAAATAAGTACTTATTTATATTTTTAATAAGTTAATTTTTTTTTTAAGTTTAGTTTATACTTTATTAAAAAAAACTATAAGTTTTAAGTAAAAAGAAATTTTTTTAGTTTTATTCTTTAATACTTCTATAGCTACTTAGTAAATAAAATTTTTTTTTATTATAATATTTTATAAGTCTTTAAGACTTAGTTTAAAAGTAAGCTTTAAAAAAGTATTTAAGTTAAGTAATAAGTAAATATATACTAGTATAAACTTAAAAAAGTAATTATTAAATTTTAATAATAATTTTTTTATTAATATTTTTATTACTAGTATTAAAGTAGTTTTTAATAAGCTATCTTCTACTAGTATAAAAAGTTAAAAGTAGTAAAATTTAACTTACTTATTTATAGTATTTTATAAAAGATTTTACTTTTTTTTAAATAATATATTTATTTTTTTATTTTATTTTTTAGAGTAGTACTTAAAAGTTATATTAATTTAGCTTAAAATATTTAATTAATAAATATATTATTTACTTAGCTAATATACTATAGTAAAGTACTAAAGGTTTTTATAATTAGTAAAAACTTTTATATAAAAAATAGCTTTAAGCTTACTATTTTATTTTTTTATATACTTAATAACTACTAAAAGTTCTTTATTATAAATAGTATAATTATTCTTTATAAGAGTATTCTTAGTAGAGAAATAACTAATAATTTTTAAAATTTTATTTTTACTAAACTAAAAAAAAGTTCTTTTAATTATTTATTTAAAAGTATTTATTTCTAAAATTATTTTTAGTAATAAGTTAAAATAAGTAAGTACTAGTTTAGTAGTAAATATAAACTTTAAGTTTTTAAAAGCTTTTTACTAAATTCTTCTTTAGCTAAACTTTATATTTTTTTTAATTAATTAAATAAAAAGAGTAGCTAATTTTAAAAAGTTTTTAATAAACTAATAATAAAAGTTTATAAACTTAATAAAACTTTAAACTCTCTTTACTAATTTTAGAATTTTTTAGTTTTAAATAGCTTTAACTTTTTTTAAGTTTATATAAATTTCTTTCTTAGCTTTTATAATAAACTTTAAGTATTTTATTTTTTAAATACTAAACTTAAATTTTTTAATATCTAGTTAAAGTTTAGCTATTTTTAACTTTTTTATTACTTAGTAAACTTTCTTCTTATAATTTTTTTAAAAGCTAAATAAGTAAATTAGTATATTATTAATAAATACTAAGTAGTAATTATTAAAGTATTTTTTTAGTACTTAATTAATATAATACTAAAAAGTACTTAGTATATTTATAAGGCTAAATAGAGTTACTAGCTACTTAAATAGTTTAAAGTAAATTTAAAATATTATTTTTTACTTATTATTTTTAGCTATTTAGATTTTATAAAAGGCTTAAATTATATTTAACTTAATAAATTATTTAGCTTTACTAATCTAAAAAAGGGTTTTTTTAATAAATAGTAATAAGTAATAGTTGTTATAGGCTAAGCCTCTAAGGCCTTAGCTAGTTAGCCTTAGTGTCCTTTAGCTAAGCCTCTAAGCCTCTAAGGCCTTAGCTAGATAGCCTTAGTATCCTTTTTATTCTTTCTTAGTCTTACTACTAGATAGTACTACTTAGATACTCTTTTAGTACTTATAGTAGTTAAAAGTACTATACTATAGTTATAATACTTTATAATATAAAGACCTACCTAAACTTTAGTATAGGGGCTATTTTTAAGAGCCTACTTAAGAGCCCTTATAGCTCTCTATTAAATTTACTTATTATTACTTTATACTTAAGCTATTAAGATAGCCTCTTATATTTAAATTTAATTATTTTATAATATATAAATATTATACTTTTAATTCTTTATAGCCCTTTAAAGCTTAATCTAAACTTAGCTTATTACCTAGTAAACGCTATTTATAGAAGCCTTAATTAATATATTATATTAAGCCTTATAGGTAGAGAGCTTATTAAGTAAAGTCTTAGTTAATATAGTATACTAAGCTTTATAAATACTAGATTTCTAAGATTAAAAGTCTTAAAACGCGTAATTTTTTAAACTTTAAGTAGCTTTTTAAGTTATCTTTTAAAGCCTATTTAGTAGTAAGCTAATAGCTAGCTATTAGTAAAATAGACTATTAATTAATACTTAAAAAGGCCTATATCTTAGGTTATTAAAGAGAATAAAAACGTAGTTATAACTATAGTAGTCTTATATAGTATAGTTTAAGTAGTAGTACTTAGTAAGGTCCTATTACTATATTTATATAAATAATAATAGTAGTATCTTTAGGATTTTATTATTATATTAAATTTAGAGAAATAGCTTAATTAAAGGATTAATACTTAAGTACTTAGTATAAAAAGATATAATTTAGCCTTCTAGTATAAGGGGCTAATAATATACTTACTTATTAATATTATTAAGCTTTTTAAATTTTATATTTAAGATATCTTAGCTAGTAGATCTTAAAATAAAGCTTTTATTAATACTTAGCTTTAAGTAAAGAAGTAAGGCTATAGTAAAGAAAAAGCTTTAAAGGCTATAGCTAGTATTAAGAAAATAATTTAGTATTTACTTATAGTAAAGATAGTATTAATATTAATACTAAAATCTTTAATATAGAATTCTTTAAGAAAAGGAGTTATTAAAGACTTACTAGGAACTTAGACTTAAGAACTATTAGCTTTTTATAACTAAACTAAAACTTAACTACTACTATAGTTAATAATATTATTAATAGCCTTTAATATAAAAGGATTAACTAAAAAATATTATAAATATTTCTTTAATTTTTAAAGATTTAATAGTATAAAATTAAAGTACCTAAGTTAGTACTTAGCTATTATAAGTAAATTTACTATTAACTAAAATAATTATTTAATATAGAAGTTAAGTTACTAATATATTTATAGCTACCTTAAAGGTAAGGCTTATACTATTATAACCCTTTTTATAAAGTCTAGCTAAAAGACTAGCTATAATATTAATTAATTATAAATCTTTTTAGACTTTTATTTTAAAGACTATTATATAGAAGTATAAGCTTATAATAAAATTATATATATAAAATAAAATAAGTATAAAGTTAGAAAATACCTTTATAACTTTAAAGAGTAATAGT
>ML977311.1:1832271-1845280 GCA_010015825.1 Lophiotrema nucula | reverse complement strand
AAATTAATAAGTATTAAACTTATATTAACTTTATTAACTAGTAAGTATATAGTTATTAGTATAAAATTTAGCTACTTTTTTTAAAAAGTATTAAAACTTTTTCTTTTATTTATATATTAAAACTCTTTACTTTTTTTTTATTTATAATAATAAATAAAAAGTTTTAGTTTTTTAACTTATATTTAGTTATAACTTTTTAAATATTATTTTTATCTTTAATAGTAGTAAAGTAAGCCTCTATAAGTTAAACTATAAAATTATATTTATACTTACTAATAAAATAGTTTAATTCTTTATAGTAAATATACTCTTTATTTTATTTTTAAGTAGTAATAGTTTATATACTAATTTACTTTATTATTAGTTTTTTATCTTAAATTTTTTTAGTATAAGCTAAAGTAAATTCTTAGTTTATACTATTTTTATTATTTTTATTTTCCTTTAATTTTTTTTTATTAGTATACTTACTATTTTTACTCTTTTTATTTTTATTTTAATATTACTATTAGAGGGTAAAGTAAGTTTAGTAAAAGTTTTTATCTACTTATATAATTTAGTTTATAAAGTTTTAAATTAACTAGTATTTAGAAATATCTATAAAGACTATATAAGTATAGAAGTTAATATAAATAGCTTAAAAGTAAATACTTTTTAATATTAAGTTATTATTAACTTTTTTTATATTATTTATATACTATATAAAATAAAAGTTAAAAAATTATAGTAAAAATTTTTTTTATTAAATATAAGTATATAAGTAAGTTTAAGTATACTCTTTTACTAAAAAATTTATATATTATTTAATAAAAAAAGTTTAAAATTTATCTAAAAAAGCCTCTTAATATTTATTAAAGTATAAAGTTTTAATAGTTATTATAATTTTTTTAGGTTATAAGTATATATAAGCTATTTCTTTTAAAGTACCTTTTTTATTAAAGTTATTATTAATTTTTAACTTTATTTAAAATTAAAAATATTTTTAGTCTAAATATATTCTATTAAATACTTTTAAGTTTAAAATTTTTACTTATTAAAAGCTATAGTCCTTTTAAGTATATATTATAAATTATAAAGTTTAAAATTATACTTTTACTTTTACTAATCTCTTTTTTAAAATTAAAGTTTTATTATTTTTATTAATTTTTAAAATTATTTTTTCTTTTAAAAGGGGCGTAATTTTAGATAGTCTTTAATTAAAAGTATATAGTTTTTTTTTACTACTTCTTTAAAGTTACTTTATTTAAATTTAGTTTACTAATTTAAATACTAGCCTAAGTTTATAGTTTATATTTTTTTTAATACTTTTCTATTCTAAAGGTGATATTATAGTAAAATTATAATTTTATTATTAAAAATTTTAATTATTTTTAATACTAATTAGGTAAGTTACTTTATAGATAATAATTAAATATTTATTAATTACTACTAAGTTTATAGAGACTATTCTCTTCTACTCTTTATAAAGTAGTATATATATAATTATATTTTTAATAAAGTTTTTATTAGTTTTATAATATTAAGAATTCTTTTAAAAAATAGTAATAATTAAATTTAATATAAGTAGCTAAGTTTTAGGAACTTAAAATATTAAATAGAATATAAATAAATTTAATAAAGAGCTTAGTTCTAGATTTTAAGTACTAAATTTTAAAAAAAAAAGTTTTAAGCTAAAGCTAATTAGAATAGTTTTAAAGCCTTAAACTTTAAGGTTTTTTAACTAAGTATTTAAAGCCTTATCTATTATAATAATATACTATATAATACTTATTACTTTATATAATATTTAGATTAAATTAATTTTATATAAGAGCTTTACTACTTTTATTCCCTATTATTAGTATATAACTTAATAATATTATAATAAGTCTTTAGCTCTATTACTATACTAGTTTTATATAGTATAAATAAAAAAATATTAGCTAATAAGTACTTTATAGTTACTATAAATACTTATAGCTCTACTATCTTAATAAATATAGTTAATAACTATAGTTATAAATAATACTACTTTATAAGTATAGATAAATAGGCTTTTAAAGATAGTATTATAAACGTTAGCTTAAGTAATAACTAGAATTTTCTAAGCTTATACATTAATAATTTTTATAATAGTTATTTCTATCTTAGGAATAATAATCTTTAAGTATAACCTTAAGTTATTATTTAATTATAAAACTTAAGTACTTTAAAATAAAATATTTTAACTAATAAGTTATTATTTTTATACTTACTACTTTTACTACTAGATATTTTAAAAATAAAGAAGCTAAAAAGGTTAAGCTACTTAGTTAATCTATAGTAAAAGTATTAATATAACTAAAGAGATACTAGACTATTAAATAAAAAAAGCTTAAAAGTATAAAAGAAATAAAAGTTTATTTATTAATATACTAAAAGCTTTACTAGGCTACTTAAGCGTTAGTAAAAACTATTTACTTATATTATAATATTTTACTATTATTTATAATTCTTTAAGTTACTTAGACTAGCTTTTATACTAAAGTATACTAACTAAAGTTTTATAAAATAATTAATAATAATACTAGATATAAGTATAAGTTTTAGTTAAATTTAATAAAGCTAGTAAAGCTTATATTTAAATTTATAAGTAATAGTTTTTATATTATAGTTTAGCCTTAATCTTAAAGAAGTAAAAAAGTATAGAAATATTACTAGTTAATATTTTATAATTACTAAATTTAGTTATATTTACTAGTAGCTTATAATTTAAAAAGTTTAAAAGTAAAATAAAAAAAAAAGTATAAAGATAATAAGTTTTTTTATATTTATATACTTTTCTATTACTATTAGAATTTCTAGCTACTAGTATATTACTTTAAGTTTTATAGTAATAATACTTTACTTTATTTATACTTTTATATTACCTATTAACTTATTATATAAGTTATTAGCTATTACTATTTTTTTTATTTATAATTTTATTATACTATTATTAGCTTTTTTTACTTTAACTATTTATATAGTAAATTTTACTTTTCTTTAAATACTAAAGCAATTTAGCTAGTCTTTATAAATATACTTAATTTATTTAATTTATTTTTTACTTTATATAGTTATTTATAGTATCTATTTTAGATACTATTATTATTAAACTAGCTAATTAAAATTTAGTAGAAAAAGTTTCTTTACTAAATATTAATTAGCTAAAAGTAATTACTAAAATTAACCTAGCTATAGTTACTTAGGTTATAACTTTTATTTTATAATAGCTTACCTATTTTACTTATTCTACTTAAGTAAAACTTATAATAGTTTATTAAAATATTATAATATAGATTTTTTTCTTCTACTTTTTCTAATACTATTTTATATATTAGATATTAGAGTTCTTAGGTAGCCTCTTTCTATATATAAACATATATAGCTTATACTTAGTAAACTATAAATATAATTAACTAAGTTTTATAAAAAAAATATAATAGCTTTAAAGTAAAAGTTTATATATTTACTTTTTTTATTTTTATATTTTATTTTATTATTTTAAATAAACTTATATAAACTAGCGTAGCTAGTATCTATTAAACTTTTTATTTACTTTAATAATTAAATTATAATTAGCTAAATAATAATAATTTAATAACTATAATTATTAAAGTAAGTCTAGTTCTTATAACTAGAAATAAAGTAAAGTTAGTAGTTTTATTTACTAGCTATTAAACTAAGCTAAAGTTTTTTTTTATTTATACTTTTAGTATTAGTAGTCTAAGTTTTATAAGTAAATATATTTATAATTTTTTTTTATAATATCTTTTAATAAGCGCTAAAAGAATAGCTTAATATTTTTAAATAAGACTATATTTACTAGTAGAGTACTATTAAGGTTTTTTAACTTATAGTAGCTTTAGTTTTAGAATAATTAGCTTACTTAGTATAAGCCTATCTAGCGTATATTAAGTTTAATTTTTATAAATATATTAACCTAATAAGAGCTATCCTAAACTAGGACTAAGTCTTCTATACTTATTATATAATACTTAATCTCTTAAGTAGTATCCTAGTAGTCCTTTTTCTAGGCTTAAAGTTTCTAAGTATAGGCTACTATATCCTATAAATTTTAGTTATATATATTAAGTTATATTATATAAATTATAATTAGCTTATTTTAAGTTTATACTTTATTCTATAGTAGTATTTATTATATAAGTAGAAAAGATTCTATTAGGAGTTATAAGTTCTAGCTAGTTATTAACTATATTACTAAATAGCTATACTTCTTTTAGATAGTATATCTTTTTACTAGTATTACTATATAAAGATTATTTACCTACTTACTAAGTAACTTTATAAGAGTATTATAGACTAAGATATACTTATATTTAATAAATCTCTAAGCTTATAAATTCTATACTAAGATTTATAAGTAAATAATATTATATAGTTTAAAAATAGCCTTTAATATATCTTTATTTTTAGGTTTACTATTAACCTATATCTAGCTGTAGATTTTCTACCTATAAATAATATTCTTATATATAAACTGTTAGGACTCGTAGCTGGTTAGTATAGGTAGCTAGTATAAGACTAGACGGAAGCTGCTAGGTAACTTACCTAGCAACTTCTTTTACTTACTACCTAGCTATTTACTCTTCTAGACTAGTATAGGTTTTGTAGACTAAGGGCTTAGCACCTAAGGTAGGGTATAAATACTTACCTAGCCCTATACCCTTCTTCTCTTAACTAGCTACTATCTTATTTATTTTATTAATATAACTTTTAATATTACTAACTCTCTACTTACTTAGTAACTATATAATAGCCCTAGACGTACTCTTATATAATAGTAGCTCTCTTTTTTTTATTTTAGCCTATATAGCACTCTACCTATGTAGTATCTAGCCTGTATAGTACCCCGCCTATATAGCATCCCGCCTATATAGTATCCCGCCTATATAGTACCTAGCCTATATAGTACCTAGCCTATATAGTACCCTATCTATATAATACCCTGCCTATATAGTACCTACCTATATAGCTTTACTACGCCTATATAGCCTCTATAATACTTAATAGGCGCGTAAAGACCCTACTAAAGGGCGCTATCTAAGGAACTTAACTCTTATAATAAGATAAAAGTTTACGCCTATAGAACCTACTTAATTTACTTAGTATAAGCGCTTAGCTAAAGGGTATAGTAAAGTAACTATATTTTATAGGCTATAAGTCTAGCTATACTAGTATTATAAGTATAGTAGCTAAGAAAAAAACTAATAATATAATATAAAAAGCAGATATAGTATAGAAATCTAATAATAAAGTAATACTACTACTTAACCTTATATAGTTATAAAAATAAAATATAAAGATAGTAGTAAGTTACCCTATAGTAGTAGAGGAGGAGTATAAACTTTAATAGTTATTTTTAGTAAATACTAACCTAGTAACTAAAAACCTACTATAGTATATAAAGTATATAGTAAATAATACTTACTAGTAAAGACTTTATAATATAGTAATTAATAACTTATTTAGTAGAGACCTAATAGGATAGGTATTTATTAATTTAGCCTTTTTATAGTCTATACTAAAGCTTAATATAAATATTAATTTAAACTTATAAAATTATATTTATACTTACTAAGATATAAGATATATATTATATAAAGATATACTACTTATAATAGTAGTTTTAAAATCCTTTTTTCTAGAGTTTAAGTAATACTTAATAATTAACTACCTTTTAAAGTAGCTTTAAGCCTTTTTTTATAAAGAATTTATTATTATAGTACTAGTATTTTTATTTATAATAAAAACCTTTTAGCGCGACGCTAAGTATTAAGTATAATTAATAATAGACTAAGTAGTAGATTTTTAGTAATAACTAGTAGTACTTTAAAATAATCTTTTAAAAGTAACTTAAGTATACGTATAAACTATATATATTACTTAAAATATAATTATAAAACTTTATAATTAACTTTAGTAGACTTAAGTAGTAGTATAAGTAGCCTTAATAAAGCTATAGATAACTTTACTAATAGTATTACTTACCTTAGCTATAGTATACTTAGTAAATTATAGTTAGATATTAGCTTCTATAAATCTATATATAGGTTTAGGTTTTACCTCTTACTAGTAATCTATATAATTATAGTAGTAGCTTATAATACTATTTAACCTATATATAAAGACTAAAGTTTAGTAGTAATATATAACTACTCTTATAAGATAGCTATAGCTAACCTTATAAGCGTAATTAGATATATTAAAATTATAGTAAGTATATTAGTATTATATTTACTTTTATAATATAAAACTTTATAAATCTAAGCTTTTATAACGTTTTTTAACCTTTTTAAAAGTACTAGCTTAAGATATAGTCTAGTAGATAAGTACTTTTTTTAACTACTTTAGTATAAATACTATAGTAATACTTAATAAGGATATTTATATTATAGTATTATATAATAGCTTAGAGAGACTAGCTTATACTATAATAAAACTTTTAAGCTTTTACTTAGCTAAATTTATTACTTTTTATAACTATCTATAAAAGTTACTTATTTAGTTTAGAGATAGAGACTTATATACTACTACTTTAAGTAAGCTATTCTAACTATAATAGCCTAATACTAACTATACTATAGAAAAAATAGTAGCTAGTAATACTTATAAGTTTTATCTAAAGTTTTAAGTACTAGCGCTATAGACAAGCCTTAACGTATATTAGATAGAATAAAAGTTTAAAAAAAAGCTTCCTAAATAGCTATAAATAGCTCTAAACTATAATATTAATAATTAAAATACTTTTATAGTATATATTAATATAAGCGCTTTAGTATATAATTATTTCTACTTTTATAGTAGATAGGTTTAGAACTCTACTAGCTACTTTTTTAACTTTATATATAGCTCTAATTTAGTAAACTAGTTCTTAACTAACTAAACTACTAAATTTATAGACTACGCTAATTTAGGTACTCCTTAAATAAACTCCTTAAAGCTTAAAAAAATAAAGTTAGTAGGTAATATAAAGTAACTTTAGAATACTATAGTTACTTAAAGTATTATTTATAATTACTATAATTATAGTAAACTAAAATACTTAGCTTATAAATATAAAAAACCTAAAATATATAACTATAAAACTATAAATAAAGAATATATTAAGTATAAAAAGTAAAACTACTCTAACTTAAAAGAAAAGGATTTTACTAACCCCTAGTTCTAAATTATAAACTAAAAAAAATAAACTATAAATAGTAAAAGTAATAATAAAAATATAACTTAAAAAGTTTAACTTTTTTTTAATAACTAGAAGTAAAGTTAACTACTAAACTAGCTTAAAGTTTAGTAAACTTAAATAGCTATAATAAGAGTAAGCTACTTAAGCTAGTCTTTTAAACCTTTATAAAATAATATAATACTACCTTATATATATATAAAAGCCTTATTAATAATAAGGTAATAATTAACTTTATAATAAAATATATAGCTAAGTTAGCTTAGCTTATACTAATCTAGTTACCTACTTATAAATAAGTAAGTAACTATTATAAAATAAGCTAAAAAATTATATATAAAGTTTACTTTTATTTTAAAATTAAAGACTACTTTTACTAAACTTAGGTACTACTCTAAAATAACTTAGTTAAAGTAAATTTTTACTTTAGCTATAAATAGCTAGTAGTATATAAACTCTAGTATTTATATAAATATAGTAATATTTAGTTTCCTAGTAAATATTATAAAGTTAATTATAATATTAAAAGTAATATATTAATTAAAGGATATATAGAAGGCTATAAACCTTAAAATATAAATACTATATTACTAAATAAGCCCTAACTAGGGATATTATAGCTAAACTAGTACTAGAACTTATACTAAAAATTTATTACTAACTATAAATTAGATATTTAGATAGTTAGCTTATAAGCTATCTAGGTATATATATACTATAAAGATATATATACTTATTTCTTTAAATTTAACCTCTTTATAATCCCTATAAAAGATATCTATAAAACTATTAACTTAAATAACTTTAAAAAGTTTATAAAAAAATAAGTTAATCTTAATCTCTTATTATTAGTCTTTTTAGAATACTATAATATTTTATTTATATTTAACTATAAGGTAATAAACGTAATACTTAATAGCTTAAAATTTAACTATAAAATTAAAGTTAAGCTAAGTACTAAGCTTTTTAACTATAAGCTATACTTACTTTTACTATAAATACTTAATATAGTCTAGAAGTATATTAAAAACTTTTTTAAATAAAGTTATATTAAGAAATATTACTTATTAGTTTAGTTTAATTTTTTTTTTACTTATAAGCTTAAGAGTAGTATATAAATCTATATAAACTACTATAAACTTAATAAGGCTATAGTTAAAAACTAATACTTTATTTTTTTCTTTTAAAAAACTCTTACTAAACTTATATAATTATTTTAGTTTTTTATTTTTAATATAATTTATACTTTTAATTAGGTACGTATTAAAAAGAGCTTAAAATAGCTTATAGTATTCTCTACTTATTAGAGGACTTACTAATATAAAGTAATACTTTTTAACCTTTATAATATACTTACTACCTTTTAATAGGTAATTAATAAAGTATTCTTTAAATATTTAAATATATTTTATACTATTTACTTAGACAACGTCTTTATATTCTTAGATAATCTAAAAAATTATATTAAGTACTATAAAATAGTACTTAAGTACTTATATATAAATAGATTCTATATTAATATTAAAAAGTACTAATTTTACTAATAAAAAGTTAAGTTTTTAGGCCTTATTATTACCTTATAGGGCTTAAAAATAAATTTAGTTAAAATTTAAGTAATACTAAACTAAAAAATACTTATAATAGTATAAAGAGTTTTAGGACTCTTTAGCTTTTTAAGCTTTTATAAATAATTTATAAAAAAATACTTAGAAATTATCTACCTATTTATTTTAGTTTATAAGTTTAAAGTTATAATTAAAAAAGATAAGAATAGCCGCTCTAAGCGCGTAGTTTAGTATAAGCCTTTTACTTTTATAAAAGAATATAATAAAGCCTTTAAAAACTTAAAAGACGTATTTTAACTAAGCTAAGTATTTATATACTTTAACTTTAAAAAATAAGTTTTTATTTTTTATAACTCCTCTAGCTAGGCGAATAGTAAAGTTATAAAATAATAGAATATAAATAGTAACTTATAACTAATTACTTTTTTTTTAAAGAAGCTAATACCTATAAAATATAACTATAATATCTATAACTTTAAACTTATAGCTATTATAAAGGCTTTTACTAAATAAAAGTTTAAACTTATTAGTACTAGCTTAGAGAAATTAATTTAGGTTATATTAAACTACTATAACTTTTAAACTTTTATAATAACTAAGAACTTTAACTATAGGCAGGTATAATAGTTATTATTTTTATTATAATTTAACTTCTAAATTATCTATATACTAGAGAAGATAAATATTAAAGCTAATACTTTTTTATAGTATAACTAAGATATTTCTAAAGATAAAGAAGACTTATATATTACTATAAATTATACTATTATTTTAAAAAAAAAAAATATCTTACTAAATATAGTACTAATATTAGATATAGTAGTAAAGCTACTATTTATATTAAGTAGGAGAAATAATACTAATAACTTTATTATATTTTAAGTAGTAGACTTTAGGATTACTATAACTTACTTTATTAGTAAAGATAAAAACTACTATAAAGATAATAATAAGTACTACTAGCCTTTTATACTTAAATTAAATAGGCTTAATTAGAATCTAAGAGTTTTAAGTATCCTTAAATTAAAGTAGAAACTATAATAAGTATATATTTAAAATTCTATTATTACTATAGTTTTTATAATATTTAATTTAGGAGCCTTAAAGTTATTATATAAGTTATATAAGAAAAAGTACTATTTCTTACTTACTAACTATACTATAGTTAGCTTTAAAGATTAATATAAAATTTTTATTAATAGCTTTTACTTTTTAGTTTTAGAAGATAACTAGCTAAAATAGCTAATTTTTTAATAAACTTATAACTATTAACTAGCTAGCTATAAAGGCCCTAAAAATACTTTTATTACTATATTTTCTTAGTATTTCTAGCCTAGTATAGTATATATTATACGCTAATTTTATAATATATATATAGTATATAAGCGCGTAGCTTCTTCTTATAAAGCTACTTATAGCTACCTTTACCCCTTCTTAGCCCTTTATAAAAAGTAATAAGATATTATAATTAACTTTATTTAAGATTTAACTTTTTTCTACTACTAAGAGTAGATAATATAGAATATATATATAGTAGTAAATAGGCTTATAAAGCGTAAGTACTTCTTTACTATACTAAAATAAGCTATTAAGAATATTATAGAAGTCCTTTAAAAAGTCTTTATATTATATAGCCTCTTATAATTAGTTACTTTAGATTAAAGCTAGAATTTTATAACTAAATACTAGATATACTTTATAGAATAACTAGGTATTTAATACTACTTATCTAACGCCTACTATTTATAAATAGATAGGTAAACTAAATACTTAAATTAATCTCTAAAGGAGTACTTATATAAGTATATTAACTACTAGTAAAATAACTAAGTAGAATAACTATAAGTTACTAAGTTTATAGTAAATAATACTATTAATAAAGTAATTAAATTAATATTATTTTTTACTAACTTTAAATACTACTTAAGGTTAGGTTTTTATTTAGTAGAAGAACTTTCTATCTTAAAAGACGCGCTATAAAGTATATAAGCTAAAGCTTTTTATACTAATAATTTTATATAAAAATATAACTAAATAGTTAATTATTTATATATTAACCTAGGATAGACCTAAGAAGAATATAAAAAATAAGCTAATAAAAAGTAATAAAATACGCCTAAGTACTAAGTTAGGAATAAAGTATAAATTAATACTAAAAACTAGTAGATTAACTACTCTTTTAAAAAGTTTAATAGTAAGTATACTAGGTTATATATAGTTAAATAAGTACTTTATAAAAGCTACGTATTTAAACTAGATTTACTTAATTACCTTATTTAAAAAGAAATCTTCTTAGTTTTTTACTTTAATATTCTACTACTAGATACTATAAACTTTATATTATTCTAAAAAGCTACCTTTTTAAAGCTAGTAAACGTCTTTATAAATAAAGAAACTAGTAAAAAATTTAGTAACTACTTAATAGATAAGGTTCTTAACTATAAATAGTAGCCTAATAGGAACTAGTATTACTAAGTTAAGTAAGCTAGTTACCTTAAACTAAACTAGTAGCTTATAAAAAACTTTTTTAATTACTATAATATTTTATTTTTTTACTAGAAAAACTTAAAGGTACTAAAGCCTTTAAGCGTAGTTTTAGTATTAGACTAGTAGCTTTATTTTAAAGATCTTAAAGCTATTATAAACTAAAGAGCTTATATTATCTACCTTCTAAAATTATTTAGTAGAAGTAAAAAACTATATACTACCTTTTACTTAATTAATTTAGTTACCTTAGTTCTATAAGTACTAGATTATTTAATAGGCTAGCTATATTAACACCTCTCTCCTTAGAGTAGAGTATTAATAGTAACTAAGTCTAAGATTTATATACTATATAGGCGCTTAAGAAAACTATACTATTATTTTCTCTATTAGTCTACTAAGATAGTAGCACCTCCTTTAAGTATTTTAAAGTAATAATTATATATAAATATAGTATTTTAAAGTTTTTACTATAGAACTTAGTTACTATATAATAGTTTTATATAAGGGAAATAGTTAGAAGTAACTTAAGTTATATAAGTAAAAATTAGCTAAGCTACTACTTTACTAGTAAATTTCTAGTAGGAATAATAGTTTAGTAAGATAATTAGTATTTTATTTTAATTTCTACTACTTATATTTTTAATAGTTTAATTTTTAGTAGTTTATAAAAGCTTACTTTCTTTTTTCTAAGAGAGAAAGACTTATTAGAACTTATAGCTAGTTAGTATAAGTAGCTAGTATAAGACTAGATAAAAGCTACTAAGTAACTTACTTAGTAACTTCTTTTACTTACTACTTAGCTATTTACTTTTCTAAACTAGTATAAATTTTATAGGCTAAGGGCTTAGCGCCTAAGGTAAGGTATAAATACCTACCTAGCCCTATACCCTTCTCCTCTTAACTAGCTACTATCTTATTTATTTTATTAATACAACCTTTGATATTACTAACTCTCTACTTACCTAGTAACTGTGTAATAGCCCTGGACGTGCTCTTACATAAACTTTATAATAGCTACTAAATTATTTTTTATAAGTACTTTAGCCTTTAGCTAACCTATTAGAGTTTTTTAAGTAATAATAAAAAAATACTTACCTTTACTCTTTAGTATATAGATAATATTAATAATTATATATTCCTATATAGTAGTAATATAGGATATAGTAAGTATATTCTTTTTTTTATAGAGTTAACTTCCTTTAGTATTTAAGATAGGCCTATAAGACTTTTATAACTATATTTTATATATTCTTTTAAAAGTATTATATTTTAAGTATACTAAAGGTACTATTTATACTTTAGTATTTTAGCTAATAGTAAGCTTTTTAGATTATAATTAGTTATAAATTTTAGCTATCTACTACTTACTAAATAGTTTAGTATTATAACTTCTTTTTAAATAGTAATCTTTTTACTATAAATTATACTATTATTCTAAAAAAAAAAAATATCTTACTAAGTATAGTACTAGTACTAAATATAGTAGTAAAGCTATTATCTATATTAAGTAAGAAAAATAATACTAATAACTTTACTATATTTTAAGTAGTAGACTTTAAAATTACTATAACCTACTTTACTAATAAAGATAAAAACTACTATAAAAATAATAATAAGTACTACTAGTTTCTTATACTTAAATTAGATAAGCTTAATTAAAATTTAAAAGTTCTAAGTACTCTTAAACTAAAGTAGAAACTATAGTAAATATATATTTAAAACTTTATTATTACTATAGTTTTTATTATACTTAATT